>JAAAKG020135093.1:0-13637 GCA_010014905.2 Druon quercuslanigerum
GAAACTAGTTTTTATTATTTTATTCAATAAAAACGCTACGACCAGTAGACAAAAAACAATCACCATCATTTTATTAAATACAAAAAAGGTTGAATTTTTAATTGGGTTCTATTAATTCAGTTTGCATGCAAGCGAACAAACAAGAATTAGGGAAAGTTTATTTAAAAGTCGGGGAAACAGAAGAATTCTTTAAAAAGGGGAAGAGGGGGGAATAGGGAAAAGAGTGTGAAGTCTGAAATATGAACATCGCTTTCAATATTATTAGGTAAGTATTGAAATGTACCATTGGAGGGAGATCTTTCGAAAAATTGGCAAACTTTGTTCAAATTTATAATCAGGAAACGTACTAAATGTTATCTAAGTTCATAACGTTACCTCACTGTCAATAAACAAAATTTATAGACGGCCCCTGGGCTTTAAATAAGCGTAAATATAATTTCAGATTCATTTATGAAAACAGTTGTATGTATTATCATGCTGAAGAAATAAATTGCATACGCACATGTATGTGCATCTGTAATTTATTGCGCATGAATCATGATTGTTATGAAAATTTGCATGCAACCATGAATATGAATAGTAAAGGTAAAGTGAAACAATTTCAGAGAGTAAGAAAGTCACCTTTACTCAATTCTCTTTTCGATTTCGTTAAAAGCTGCTTGAGTTTAACCTTTGCTTTCCACATTTCTACAAATTGCTTTTCTGGAAAGTGGATAATGGAACTATTACCAATGTGAAACCGTTGGAAATATCATATTTTATCGCGAGTTTGAAACTGTGAAGTGGCACACTGCACGTGACAAATTAATAAATATCTCATATATGAAGAACTGCAATTTAATGTACGATTCCTTTTATTCGTAAGTGAACATCAAGAGAAACTAGAATTAAAAAATGACATAAAGTCGGTATGGCTTTAAGAGTTCAAGGTATAATCAGATTTTGATTTAATTTTCCCATGAAAGATGAATAATTCTTAGCAGATGTGAATTTTCACGATTTTAAATTAAAAACTTGGCTTGAATTGTTCTCTTGTATTGCTTTGTGCTCAAAATGTATATGAAGGTTATATGAATCACTGAACATCGATGTAATCACTAAAACGACTCATGGGGCCTTTTATTAGTGATAATTATGGTCTACTTTCATTATGAGGTCTATTCGCAGACATAAATATTGAATGTTGTTTGCGAAGTAAAAAATTATCTGCCTTTTATAGAAACACGGATACCATAAAAAGAGAATTTAAATTTAAAATTCCATTGCAAGAAAATCTTCGACATCTTGAAAAAAGACCAAGATTTATGCCTTTATATATATTTTGAAAGACATTACGTCAAAATTGCACCAGATTAAATGTGTACAAGGCCAGAATATTTAGTTTCAAATGAAGAAAAAAATCATTAGAGAAAATACATAGTTACAGCGACAGGCAGATTTTGATGAGCAATTTGTTGGAAAGTATTACATTTTTCAAACCATCTATTCTATAGATCTGTAGAGCTATATAAACTCTCGAATGCACAAACAAAATTTTATAACTTAATTAAACATGTAAATCAATAATAGTTAAAATATTTTTATTTGTTAAACACGTCACATTATAGCTATCAAATAACAGAAATTTCCACTGAATCATTTCAAGTGAAATGCAAAGATACGTATTTTACGGGATCGATAAAAAACAATTAGAAGTTTTAGCTTTTTTCTGCATTAATATTTTTTCTACAACTCAAGAAAATCCGCATTTTTTGTAAGAACAAGACAACATACGACCTCAGTAATCAAAAATATACTTTTAGGGAACAAATTTAAGGAAATGCTTTTTTTCCGACATTATTATTTTGAAAAATTATACAATTTCAACCGATTTTGTTTATATTTTAATCAAAATTAGATCATAATACATTTAAAAAAGTGTAAAGAGACTGGTTTTTAGAAACATAAAGTACAAATAAATGGAGAATATGCAAGACGGAAAAATCAGATTTCTGTAGTACAGTCCACCTTCTCAATATTGTCGCGATCGGACTTGTAGGTGAATAACTTTTCTCGACATGGGGTACTCCCACCAAAGTCACGCTTTCGAGCGCGCGCGCGAATTTCAGAAGCCTTTTCTAAATAATGCCGCGCTGGCATTAATGCCTCGTTCAGCAGTAAAAATGTAAATTTGCATAACCTTCGCGCGGCACTACTGAGAATGTCGAATCCGAACTTTGCGAGTATGGGAAAGCGCAGGAGTGGGGGTAGATCTCGAGCTTGGATTCGGATTAACGGCACTATTGAGAGCAGCATTATTATAAAGATGGGCTATGTTGAAATAATATTACACTATAAAGATAGAAAACTTTTTTTGATAGTCTGCGCGTCATCTGGATTATAAAATTTAAATATGTGTACATATAACTGCCGTCAAAATTTTTTATTAAGTAGGTAAAGTTCGTTTCGCCTTTTTTGTTGTTAAAAGCATAATTCGTCAGTGAATGATTCTGCATTTTGGAAGTAGGTTTTGAAGATATATTAAAATTCTATCTATTAATTTGCTTTATCTTTCAAAATGTAAATACTTTCAGGCAAAAAAATAAGATTTGCTTTAAGAAAGAGAGTCTATTATTATGATTACATATGGGTTTAAAGATAGGTGCAAACAAAAAAAGTCTTAATTTAAGGTGTATCAAATTTAAGCTGCAACAAAAGTGAGACGATTTTTCTGTGCACGGTAAGTAAGTAAAATTTCACAGCGTATATTATGGGGTTAATATTTGGACGCGCCCTCTTCAGGCATTATCCTCTGACTTTTGGTCATATTTTGTTTTAATTTTCATGGTTTAGCTTAATCTTTTCTTATTTTTGTTTAACAAAAATAAAGAAAATACATTAAAATAAGAAGAAAAATATCTAACTTGATTAAAATACATATTTTTTGTATGATTCCTTGAGTTTGAATTTTTTATAAAACACTTAGTATTTGTTTATTTCTTTGAAACTTTTATAAAATATGTTCAATTTTGTATAAATTTCTTATAAACCTAAAAAATAAATCATATTGGTAAATGTTTAATTGCACTTAATAATATGATTAGCTGTCACACCAAATATTATTTTTAGATGTTTCATATTGAGTTATGAATAATTAGTGTCAGTTCAGATACAAAAATGTATTTCCTATTATTCGTTCACAAAATGGAAAAGAAAAACCGTTTCGAAGTTCTTTAATTTTTTTGTAAAGAGGAAGAAAATGTGACAGAATTAATAATTATATAGATAGATATATACAGATGAAGCTAAAACAAAGCGTGTTAATAATAATTTACACAGTAGAATCTACGACATTTCTCGTTTTCGGGGCTGTCGGGGAAGCGAACAGGAAGTGTCAGATAACTCTCTTTCCTGCGACACGCGAGAGCCAAGCCGCCTTCAGCGTAGTAGGCGTAACCGGTCGCGTATGTGTGTGGCTGAGATGACACAAGGAGTGAGGGCAAGCGAACGAAGGGGAAATCGGGAAACGAGAAGTGTCGAAGCGGAAAGTGTCGTAGTGTCCACTGTATCGCCCCACAGAAGTTTCGTATGCAAAATGGTGCTCAATTTTTTGTTTCGGTTCACAATTATTTTCCTAACGAATGGTCATTACCTGACACGTTGTGAAGTCCTCCTTTAAATATCGCTTTATTGTTCACCTAAAAAAAATTAAACAAATTTTTATAAACAATGTTTGTGGGTACCATTGCAGCGAAAGAAACTATTATCCCATAAGCTCCTCATAGGACGGTTTAAAGCCCTCGCGAGATTGCGAAAGGTCCTTGTTGAGCCATAACTGGGCCAGGGCAAAGTTCAAAAGTCCTGAACGGCGTCAAATGAAGTAAAAAATGTACTAAACCAACTACTAACATATACAGTCGAACCTAGATTTAGTGTTTCTCGATTTAGCGTTTCTGAGAGTTGACGCCGCGCGGTAAGGTTGGATGAGAGGAACTGCGGCAGGATCGGCGGTGCTCAATCAGACGTCACAAAATAGAGAGAGGAACAAGATAGACAAAACAGTTACTAGACTCAGGATTTAATGTCACGGCCAATCCCAAAATTGACATTAAATCTAGGTTTGACTGTATTTGAGATTAACAGGTTCCACATAAGTCGTACAGAACTGAAATCAAAACAAGCATAAATTTCTCTCATTTTGAAAACTTCCGGAAGTCCTTTTCCCAGAAACTATAATTTAAAAAAAAACAGAAAGAGCGAAAAGAGCGAACCAATAAGGAAGTCGGAACCGCTTCGAAGTTCCCCTAGGCTCTGATAATACTCCCCATTGGCTTAAACTGATCGCGACTGGATTAAAATCACAAGTTTCGATTTTCACTGCACAAAATACACGCTTAAGATGGAAATCGTTCCAGATTAGACTAGCTCAGAATGAATTGAATCAACGTGCACGTGCAAAATGTGCATTTCTCACTACTTCTGGAGAAAGAAGCTTAAGCTTCTCCCAGAAAGTGGAATGAAATGCAATGCCATACCTCGGCACACATTGATAATGCGAATGGAATAATGCGTGAACCGCTATGGCGCCAATAAATGATCTCCTCGCGGCCCCTCTTGACTCGCTAAACGTCGCATTTGCTGTCTCCGATGTCTACTGGCGGATCGTTTTTCTTTTAGAACGGCGCCTAAGTCGTGAAACGGCTGCCCGACTAGTTTTGCGCTAATCCATGTGAGAATCGCGACAGTCGCGACTGCCACTCCACCTTATAGCGAATTATTATAAAATAATATTACGACTAAAGAAACACTAATGCTAGATTAGAACCTATCATTCCATTCGGAAGCCGGTTCTGCTTTTGTTTTTATATTTAATGTTTATGAAACGTAGTTTATTCATGAAAAAAATATTTAGGTGTAACTCAATGTAATTCGATTTGTTCATAAATCATTGTTCTTACATCCCTTTGTTCAACTATCTATACAGTTAATGCCACTTACTACTCGTTTGAAATGCGGTTTAGAATAAATACAAAAATCAATGACAAATTTCATTAGAAACTTGTTTAAATTTTAATTCTTCGTACGACAGACGGCCGAAACACCTGACGAAAACTATATAGGTTTCTACCCGGGGCTGTAAAACCCTTAAAATATAAAATTTTGATCATCGATTTTTTTTTTGAATTGACGAAATAGGCCATAATTTTGTTAAATCTAGAAATTTATTTATCTGTACTTCTTCAATTTAGTAAATTTTTAAACCGTATGTATAATATTAGGATGGTTCAAATTGATACCTGCAGTGAAATTTAGTTTGTAATTTTTGATGATCGATCCGTCCTAATTTTGATTTTGAAATCAGCATGGGATTTTAAATGGAAAACCCTCAGTTTTCGAAAAAATGGCAAAAAGAAGTACCGTCAAACGCGGTAATTCCCGAACATGTGGGGTAAATTTGGATATTCATAAATTTATAATTTAAAATACTTGATGGGGTTTTAACCAATATTCAGAACCAGTTGAGACTTTTAATAGTTCTAGACTGATTCTAGATTCTGGTTAAACCCACCTTAAGGCCATGTGATGAGTGGGTCACGTGACCAGAGTTCTACATTACTGACACATGAAACGCCACATCAAGTTGAAAAATTGGGATAATAAATAAGAAGCACTGAGAAAGGTGGATCTGTGTGAAATAAGTTAGGAAATAAAAAAAGTGTCGATAAGGTAGGATCGGATTATGTGACCCACTCGTTACATGGCCTTAAGGACATGTGACACACTCAAATACCTATATTACCGACCTCACTTTTCAGTTTACTTATTTTCTTGAAACTTAAGAACTTTTTTTGTTAATAAAATATCGGACTGAAACTTTGGAAAATGTATCAGAAGACCATAAGCTACGTTTGTGCACTTCATTTGGATGGAAATTTCGCTAAAAATTATTTTTAAAGAGATTAAAAATGGGACCATTTTCTCACATATTTTTTGTACCTAGAAATTTTTTTAACTTAAGAACTTCTTTTTTATGTAAAATGTCAGCCTCAAACTTTGAGAAATGCAAGAGCCAAGAGTAAATTTCGTTTATGTACGTTTTTTAAATCTCGCAGATATTTTAAATATAAGAAAAGTTCTTAGATTCACAAAATTGCAAGGTTATTTCGAAAAATAGTTCCAGTTAATTTCTTTGAAAATAATTTTGATCGCAGTTACTACTCAAATGAAGTACATAAACATATTTTATGGTCTGCTGATACGTTTTCCGAAGTTACAGTCCGATATTTTACTTACAAAACAAGTTCTTAAGGTCAACAAAAATATTCAGTGAACTTAAAAAGGCAGGTCGGTAACGTAGGTATATGGGTGTGTCATATACCCTTGAACAATTTAAACTATCAACTTAGGAATGTCCTAATTTTCCTCACATATCCGAGATTACCCCGTTTCACAATTACTTGCTATTAAATTTTTGTAAATTAAAGTTCACCGTTTACATGGAAAAATTGGCCCAGAAAATAATAACTTTTCACAATTTACGTGTGAAAAAGAGGTTTACAAAAATAATAATGTTTCAACAATTGAAAATTAGTTTAATTAGAAGCTAGTCATTTATCGAATTAAAATATATCATGCTGAAGAAAATTTTAAATATACCGCCTTTTCCAGGGACAATGCTAAGGGGCTATAGAGGTAAAAAAGCAGTTGTTGGATATAAATTATTCCTTAAATATTCCTTAAAAAGTCAATAACTTTAATTTACTAAAAGTTAAAGACAAGCATATACCTACTTTTTTCTATTTTTCCAAAAACTAAGTTTAAAATTCCATTATAATTTCTAACTCTCCCCGTAGGCTTGGGTTAATGTTGACTGACTTGAAAAAAATAGGGAATCCCTTTTGCCAGAAAATGAACAAATTATAGGGTGGATCTATTACGAAAAATCGAAAGTCGGTTTTTCAGACCACCCTAGTATAATATATATAGAATGTTGCCGCCGGGTGGTCCGGTGGATTTTGATTGGTTGCAGAAATTCCGGCTACCATAGGAGTTAAAGTAAACAGATTTAAAAAAATATCTTTATGATGGAAATTGATTTTTTGTTCATACATATTTTTATATTTCCCAAGCAACCCTCTAATATAAGGTAAAGATATAATTATATAGATCATGTTTTCGGGACAAAAATTAAATTGTTTTAAATATAAAATTATTAAAATATAAAAAAATGTTTTTTCTGTGGTCAAAAAATTATGGCCGTAAAGAAATGTAAATATTAGTTATTACTGAGGGTGGCGACAAGATCTTTTGTGGCACAGTAGAGCATAAAATTCACAGAATTCTAGTACAAGTTTCATATTTGGTCTGAAAGTTCAGTGGGCATTGTAATATTTTAGTATTGGAAAGACGAGCCCCATCCAAATATAACCGAGTCATACATTTTTTTAAATTAAGCTACATACTCACAAAAAAGCCTTAGAATAGAAAGCACCAAATAGACTCACCTAGAACAAAGAAACGAAAACTTTTCATTAGTTCAGTAAAAAATTTGACCATTGTGAAAATTAAGACATAGGTCAACGCAACAGCAACAGGGTAGAGATTGCTTTCAAAACTTGATTCTTATTTGTGGTACAATTTTTACATTAAGTATTTTATTTAAAAAAAGCATTATGTATTGATAAGAACTGAACGAAAGCTAATAAAAAAATGAAGTCTCAGCTATAAAACATTCGATTGGTTATCAAATGACGATCGACAAGGCATTAGAGAAGATCTTCGACATGAAGTTTATATCGATTTTGCTTTAACTCGATAACCGTTAAAGCAGATATACATCTTTGTTTCATAACGGTAATAACAATAATTATATATTGCTCACTGACAAGAGTCATTTTCGAATTTTACACATCGAGATTATGGGTTTTCATGCAATTTGCTTACTTATACCTGTCACGGTAAGACCACAGATCGAAATGATATATTTTATGATGCAGGAAAGGAAAATGGGGAATCAACAAATATCTGAAGTTAGGTACTAAAATACAGAATATTTGTGGAAAATAATAAAAAAAGTGTAAGTAGATAACATAAGAAAGTAGAAAAAGATTATACTATCTCTCTAGATTCATATCTACCTTTTTATGACAATTCACATTTTCTTTTTTTTTTTAATCAGTGGATCAAAGACAATTTCTTCAGATGCCGCAATCCATATTCTCTTACTTGAAAACTTTTATTCATCTCAATTTGAAAAACTTGATTGGCCTGAATCGGTAGGTAATCGCAAAAGCTTCGAGTCGATGATCACTATTTCAGTGGGCGCACTGATTCTATTATATTCTATTATCCTAGAGAAATTTCGAGATCGTGATGCGCGAGTAGATAAGACAAAGAAGCAAGAAATCGTGTTGCACTAGATTTACAGATCTGTGTACTTAACTTGGATTGGAATCTATAGATAAAGACTCGATTGCCTTATGGAATTCGATTGTATAAAAAAAACTGAGCCCATTTTCTGCATCTGATACTAGCAGTACACCAACGGATCAGGCAAATTGATTTTCTGCGATTCACTGATGCAAAAACTGATTAATTACACACACGAATCCAATTATGATATTTTCGGACATAGAAACACTTTCTGATGAAAGATCAATTTCCGATTTCATTAAAAGTAATAGAAATCAAGTGAATTAATTTCATGAAGTTTTAATTTTAAATAATGGCTCAAAATTGGTTGTATATTAATTACATAAAACTTTATCGGGAAATTTCGTTTTCAAATTACGGGATATCCTGGATCAAAAATAAAGTTTTCCCGGGTTTTTCTTGTCTCAATTTCGCATGTCATTATTAGTTAAAAAGTACTATCTTATACTAGAAAATTTGATTATATTATTATTCTTTTATCAAGATAGGTTTGACTTTACCAAGAGGACCGGTTTATGATATTTTTTTTAACCGGTTTATGAATTGTCAAAACAATTTTATCAAAACATCGATTAGATTAAAATATGTAATCCCGAGAAAAATTTATATTTAGACTTTTTCGCAACATTTCTGAAAGAGTGGTCAAAAATACTTCAACCCCGTATTATATATATATATCTTTAATCATATTTTGAGCAGATAATGCAATTTGTTCTATTATTAAAATTATAGATGATTTATGCAAATAAAAAACATAGATAGTCCTATAATTTTTTCCGGCATTGAATATTGAAAAAACTGGCATTGAACAAGTTAATTATACTAATAACTTGAATTACTATTTTCATTAATATTTGTTAAGTTTGTTATTGTTCTTAAACTCGTCAAAAAATGTTAAATATGTCTTAAATGCTTGCTATTCAAATTAATGATCACTCAAAAGGAAAAACACAAAAAGTACAACAAAATTAAAAAAATATAATTGGAGAAACTTCCAGCTCGTATGCGCTCATTACAAATAGTATAAAAATTACTAAAATGTATACTAACACGATTTAAAAGAAAAATTTGAATAACAATCTAAAAAAAAAATGTCAGAAGAAATTAACCCTTTGAAATTCACAAAAATATGAAAAAAATTGATTGAAAATACGCATTTTTAAATTGTTTGACTTGTTAGTTTTCGATCCTAAAACTAATACAGTGAAACTCTAAGATAGGGCCCCCTGATATAGTTCTTCCGAGAATTGACGCCGCACCGCAAGTAGGAGTAAAAGGAGCTGCCGGTGTGCCTTCCCTCTCCATGCTACTACCTTTACCGCTTCCCGACAAACTTTACTCAGGCTTAGGACTGGCCGCAAAATGTACAAAAATTTTTTTTATGCAGGCGTGTTTAGCAATTGATGAAAAATATGTATTGTCAACAATATAATACTAGGATATGAATAAACTGATCTAATTAATTTTCCAGTTATAGTTTATACATAATAATAATGAAATATTATTTAAGCAAATATTATCTCAATCAAGTGAAATAAATACTGAAATGAGCTAAATATTTCCCTTTTACACTTCAGCTATTTATTTAAGTTTAAACTAAACTCAAATTTTAACTGAAAGACGGAAGAATATTAATTTTGAAACTAACTGGTAAAAAATTGCGTGAACTTTGATGAACAAACACACACCGAGTTATGAATCCGATTTGGGATATCAAAATTGCATCGATAAGGAATTGTTCTATTTCGATGATTTCTTATCTCTTAGCCGCTGCACTCCTCATTTTGATGTAGACTTCGAGCTGCATTTCTTTAAAAATCTTGATCAAATTGAAAATTTTCGGATTAGGCATGTAAACTTCAGCGTTTAATTTTAAATGATACGCTTCACAACCGTTTGTTCTGCGCTTAGTTGCATGAGAAAACTCAGTCTAAAGTTAAGGAGGTAAATTCGAATTGTTTGCTACGTAAGTTTTCCAAATATAATCGCAAAATTTATGAACTCGTTCGTCTTCTAGTTTGACAGGCATGAGGTCTTCGAAGAAACATTTAACCCTTCTATGGCATACTGGGGTCGAAAAGACCCCAGAAAATTTATAAAAATTCATGAAA
Source organism: Druon quercuslanigerum (assembly GCA_010014905.2). Taxonomy (NCBI): domain Eukaryota; kingdom Metazoa; phylum Arthropoda; class Insecta; order Hymenoptera; family Cynipidae; genus Druon; species Druon quercuslanigerum. Next base: position 10,524 of record JAAAKG020135093.1, read on the forward strand.
ATCTTTTTGAAAATGGTACTTAAACGGCTCTCTTGTCTTTAACTTCTACCATATTTTTTCAAATCAAAAATAAATTTTGAATCAAATAATGCACATGATTCTTTTAAGTTACTATTCAAGAGTGTGTAAAAAATTCAGTTACTCAAAATAATAAACTGGCTCTTTGTGGAAACCCTTTTTCGCTTGGGGTCATAAAGACTCCAATGTACCAGCTATGTCATGCTTCGGGAAGTGTGCCATCGAAGGTTTAATTTAACTACGCCTATTAGATCCACAAAATGAAGACCAAAGATGTTTTTAAATAAAGAACCTACTTTCGAATTCACATTTTTGTATTCAGCACTCAAAGCGAATTCCTGAATTTTCCTCCATCAACTTTGACCTTAATGAAATCGACAACATTTTATAATAACTCGATTGTTCAATGCTCTACGCATACCTAAATGAACAGCAGTTTCGAAGTCTACATAAACAATTTTCGGATTGAAAGTTAAATAAAGTTTATTACATTCAGAAACTACTTAAAGAGTCAATTAAAAATTGTCCGTACAGTTGATGAGAGCATCCATTTTATAGTGTAAATTTTTGAATGATTTGAATTACAAATTGTATAGAATATAGATATGGATATAACTACAGGATTATATGTAAGCTTGCATACTTCTGTGTGATCCTTGACACGCATGGTGAATCTGTGAAGCTCTTCGCTTGGGGCAATTGGTAGAGAAAATGATTAGCGACCTGTGTCGCAGTGGAACGAATGTGACATTTAAATAAGCAACACAAGAACTCTGGATTGATCTAAAAATGTATAACTGCCCACTATACCTCCTTAATGGTACAATAATAACAACAAAAAATAGTTTTAAGAGTTCAAATATTTTTAATCGGTGGCTCAGTTGGTTAGACGCTCGGACTTCACCTCAGAGGTCCGGGGTTCGATCCCTGATCCATTACCTCTGGAAATTTTTTTATTTACCTTTACCGAGATTCTGGTGGATCGGAACCCACCTTAAGCTGTAGCTCCCTCTATCGCGCACTTCACTGCAACCCAGTCCGTCAATGATGGGGTAAAATGTAGGCTTTTGCTAATATGTCGGGACACACTGCTCTCATCAGATCACTTAATAATTGCATGATACAAATGCGTCCGTGACTAATGATATATACTGGGACAGCCTCGTGCAAAACATTTCCAAAAATATAAAAATCTAACCCTAACCAAAAATGCCTTTGACATGTTGGGCAGTAACCATCTTAAGCCTGTGACAACATTTTATACTAACTTTTATATAATACCCAGTCTACATAAAATTGAATACAAAAAAGAAGATGGACAATAGGAACATATAAGTCAGAGGTTCACCTCAAGCTGCTTTTCAACCTATCCTTCAATGATGAAATGATTCAAAATAATTTGATAATAAACCGGGAAATGCCAGGTATTTCTTTTTTCTAATGCATCAGACCCATGTAAAAACTCAGGAACATAATACGATTGAAAATTTACCGCAAAAAAATAAAAAATTCTTTTTCCAAAATAAAATTTTTAACTTATGAAGTTATCAACAAAGCACAGCATAAATAATTGTCAAAAAACATTTCATTAGGCAATGTAGGTTACATGTTAGCAGGGGCTTATGATTTAATTATTATTACATAAATCTTTATTCTAGAAATTCAAAGTTGTTTAAAGTAAATTGTATGTATTATAAAAATTTAAGATATAAATCAATTTAAATTTCTTTAAATTATCTCTGAATAACATTAATTTATAAAATAAAGATACATGTAATAATTAAATCATAACCCCCTGTCGTGGGCAACCCACGTTACCTAATGCAATTTCAATTGATAATTACTATTGTTGTCTTCTCACCTCGCTTATATACAAAATTTTGACTGATCTATTTCACCTACAAATACCATGTTAAGGATTTATTATAATATTCATAAATTATTTTATTAATTTGTTTATCTCTGGTCGATTGCAAATGCACCACACAATTATAATAAATCTGAAGGTTGGAAATAAATAAATGAGAAGGTCTGCTCGCGAGTTAATATTACCCGAATGTTCTTAAATTTGAAGAAATTGATTTCTCGAGCATACTAATAAAACTAGAGGATGAAAGTAAAAACTCTGATTTTGAAAAATAAGGGCCACCCTAATAATACATAAATGTTGTGAAAAGAAGATTTTAAATTTCCTTATCACTTTCACTATAGCATTCCAATTATTAAAAAGTAAAAACACTACTTTTTCTCAAGGTGTATGAATGTATGAATGTATGAATGTATGAAGATTCTGAAGAGTTAACCAGGGCAGAAATTCGTTCCCAAAGATTGAAGAAGTTATTTAAAAAATCAGAACTATGCACATTTAGAAAGGCGGCGTTATGCCCGGAACGTTGAACATTAATTAAGGATCTTAAAACTCTCGGAAAAACTGGCTTAGTGTGGTAAATTTTCCACACGTTTGACTTTCACAAATCTGCAGGAAGTAGACAAATACGCACTTTTATGGAAATCCCCGAACATAGATGAGTGCAGAACTTTCAAAGTATTTCTGAAGTATCTAATTTTATACATCTGAATCAATGAAAGCAATAAAATACTTATGTTTAAAGTAATCAGTAAAAATTCTAAAAATCTATAAATATTACGTGTTTGGATCTACAAATTAAGATTCAAGAATTAAGTTTTAGTACAAAACTTAGCAAGAGATTAACTTTAATATACAAAATATATATCCTATATAAGTGTTAAAATCAGCGAATCTTACTATAGCACAGAAAGTTTTCTTTTTAAAATTAAAAACTTCAAAGATTCTTTCGATTAAGTTTAAAAGCGATTTGTTTTTTATTTTCTGCCAAACAAAAGTTAGAAACGGTAAAATATATCAGAAAAATAGCAATTAAAAAAATAATGCAGGGTTTTGTAAGAGATGCTATTCAGTATATTTTTCATTATTAAAAAAACAGAAGCGTGAGTAATACTCATTGAAATTGTAAAAGAATTAAATGCATATTAATAATAGTTATTATTATTATTATTACACCATTAAGCCGTTTCCCTTTCGGGGTAGGCGTGACTCACTCGGTAGGGAGGGGA
>JAAAKG020135094.1:0-13636 GCA_010014905.2 Druon quercuslanigerum
ACAGGACAACAATGCCTCCATTAATTCCAAATCCGAAAAAAGAAATTCCCTGATTTTCGTTTTGTTTACATTTTGTTTTTAGCATGTGCAGGTTTTGACTTGAAATTTCCCATTATAAAATGCCTAGGGAAAAATTACTTGTTGAGTTTTTGAAATAATTTTTTAGGGTTTGGGAAAATGTGACAGGAAAGTATACAGGCTTGTAAAGAATTATCCAACGAAGAATTCCATGTATCAGACATATGGGTTTGACACCACGAAGACACCCCCACGAGTACCTGAAAACTACCCTTAAAACAAAAATTGTACAACAAATTCCATTTGTTTAAATAATTGAAACTTAAGTAAACCTGTTACAATAAAAATTTAAACAAAAGAAAAATTACGGGATTTCTTCTTTTGGATTTGGAATGAAACGGAGGGGATCGTTGCCCTCTAAAAATAGAGTTTTTGAGTCACCCTGTTATATATATATATATATATATATATAATTCTTGTGGCCAGTTGATTTTTTTCATAAATTCAAAGTTTCACATTTCGCAGTAAAAACGAAAGATACAAAAAAACTTTACACAAAAATTTGTCTATCTAGATATTACTATTTAATATTTTAGCGATTTAACTATGGGACCGAAATCTAGATATTAATATTGGCAGAATCTTCGATATTAAAAAAGTATTTTTTAATTTTGCAAAAATTACCTGTAAAGCATGCCATTTTCTATAAAATCCGAAAGGATTTTATATCTTAGTCCTCTGTTTTTGATATCCGAATCCTTAAGCATTCGCCTTTTTTCAAAATTATTCATGAATTTATAAAACATGCCTGTACCTGAGTTCCAAAAACCAAAAATTGCAACGCAATGCATATCCGAAAAACGACAACACACGACGAATGCTCAAGATACAGACAAAGCGTGGATATAATATTTTGTCGCTACATCACACACCAACGACATTGCTCCGATAAATAATGCCCTTTAATATCTTGTATATTGAATATAAGCTATTAGATATTATGGAAGTAATATCTTTATATTATGGTTAAATATACCAGTTTTTAATTTCTTCTTTTCAATATCTATTTTTCTCCATGTAGAAAGGTTCTACAAAAAATGTATATTGCTCTGATGTGATGTCTTGAATCGTTTACGAAAATAATTAAAAATTATATTTTCAGGATGTACAATTATCTCGGCTTCAAAAATGGTTAGCACACATACATATTTCATCGCTTAGGAATTCTGCGACTTCAATTGTAAGACTTGTCTGACTTTAAATGTATTCGATGAATGTATATCTTTTTGAAAAGTGAAAAAAATTGCAGGTGAAAATTTGAAATGTTTAAAAATGTTAGCATAAGTAAGGTGAACACAAATCTTAGTCACAACTGTGAATTACCGTTTACTTCATGCCGAACTCTATCTTTATATCGTTATCAATCTTCGACCATCTGATGCACTTATCTGAAGGTCTGTCCAATATCGGCCACGAGTCACGCCCCACCCTTCTTCATGCAGAGATTCGTCGTACGAACGTACAAACTACGCAGTTAGACGCGAATGCCGTGGTGGTGGACGGCGTACGCGCTCGCGCTGGTGTCGTTCTGGTTGTCGTACAGACGTTCCGCCATACACAACTTGAGAAGGCCTAGAGCGAGCATGCACAGTTGCACACGAAAGAGAGTGGCTTGACTGCACGTGTGTGCTCGGAAGCGCTTTTTTCCCCTCCTACTTGTATTCACGCTGGACGCTCGCTTCTCGTCAACTTACCAGCAATTCTCCGATCACGGCATAGTAGTGCAACGGTCGTTTCGTGCCTTGCGTAGAGAAGAGCACGTGTGTTTTCGACCCCTCTGTTCTGTGTGTACTACTGCAGAGACCCCCTCCCATTGCTCACGTGGTTATTGTCCCTCCAGTTCTTCTACTCCCTCCCGCGCTCAACATGGCATGATGCGCACGCAGATAACTCCTACCTCATACGATACGCTGATTCCTCGTCGGTGCAGTGGGGAGCATTGGCCATTGCCATCGAGTCACAACGCGCAAGGCAAGGGCAGTCAGCCTGAACCGTAGAAACTAGAATCATTACCACACCGGACCTCGAGGAGAATAGACGTGTTTCTCGTTTCCTACGCTCAGTCGAGATCTCGGGCTTACTCATCTGTTGAGAACGTGTGATTAATAGTCTTGAAAAACTGTGATTCCCTGGGACGCAATCGAGTAACTCGCTTGTACTCTCAAAGTGATTTTTCTCCCTTTTGTAGACTTCTGTGCGCGATCGAGCTAGTTAGTGATCGCTGGCGCTGTGAAGTTATCTTGAACTTGTGAACTGCATCTTTGGTTTTACGGTACCGAGAGTGATAAAGGAACTGCATTTGTTATCATTCGCGCGGTTTTTGTGAACACCAACGATATTTAAGATATTGGCATTCAGCTATTCCTATGGAATTTAAGCCATTCGAAGATCCACCTTATAGGCGCTTTAGACGTCGCGAGTGAATTTTAGGGCCATTTGAAGCGCAGTGTCTGGTGCACCTGCGGCCACATGCGAGTTGACTGTCAGGATAACATCAGGCGCTGCAACAGAGGACAGCGTCAATTCATAACACTTAGATCATTCTTTATTACACGAGGACTGATTTCTCGCAAGCTGTCGAGTTGAGCAACTCTTTGATACTCCAAAACCTGGCATCATTCCTGTGTATTGTGCAAAATTAACTCTTTCCGATTTGACTCAGTTCTAATTTTGAAAACCTGATTGATTCTTTGCAATACTAACCATGGCCATACCATTTGCATTGCCCTCCGAGGACGAAGCCGAAGCTCAGGGGCAACAGTTAGAACAACTTATGCTGGACCTGTACGCAGCCCTGCAACAGGTCCTCCGCAACCGGAGTCTTCAACATCCATCGAGAAATCGTAAGTATCTCAATTCAATATTGGTTATTATCAAGAGAAATCTGCGTTCTCAAAGTAATCTTCGGCGGGCGTGACTTAGAAGTGAAGATTTATTCTCGCTATTTATTGAAGGATAACTAACTAAAAATTGTGCGTTAAATCGTTATTCTGGAAAAAATAATAAGAAAGAAGTTTGATTCGGGAAAGAATTAATATCGCTTTTCAATGTAAATAACAATGTGACTTTTTTAAATTTATAAATTTTGGCCTGAAAAACTACGTCCACATTATTTCTCGGTAACCGGATAGGAACGGATACGGCTTTAATGAAGAAAACAAAAATTTTCCTGCAAGTAATAAAGTTTGAAAAATGTCAGAAGAGAAGTTAGTATTTTTGTATAAAAATTAATTCATCATAAATTATTTAAATTTACATAAAATGTGGTAATGTATCATAATAGAATACTTGATTGATTATAACTTATACAACAATTTTTTAGTTTCTTCTAGAACTATAATATAACATCTCAGTTTTGTTATGAAATCAATTCGCGATTTTAGCGCTCATGTGCGATATCCAAAACTCTGTGAACAGTTGACAGCTCTTATGTCTTAAAGTAGGAAGTGTCTACGCGTACAGAAAAAATCTGGCTATTTGTAACATTTCGGAACAAGTAGCCCTTCTTCCAGCTGTATTTACAGCAAAAACATAATCCTGAAAACATCCTTAAATAAGAAAATGTAGAATTCAAGATTTTGTAAAAATCTTATGACACTTGATTACGAGAATAACGTTTATGTATGAGACACATTGTCTTATGTGCTACTTTATTACGCGAGGTCTCATGTACCAATATGCGTTAAAAGTTGAGTAGTTGACTGATGACTATGCCCTGATAGATCTGACTTGATCGCGAAGAAGAAATAAAAGTTTATCTCTCCTAAATATATCTTCAATAATCTATAATAATGCCAATTGCAGCGATAGTGAAAACAGCCAAAAATTGTGATCTTATACAAGAATATTAAGTGTGAATGTCTTTCTTAATGAGGTATTGTACAAAGTGAAGTGTGAAAGAAGAATTGTCTTCGGGAAACATTAAAAAGGCAATTTCTTTGTTAAGAGTTTAAAGTTTCTAAGTGCGATACAACGTTTCTAAGAATCTATTGTACATGTTTAATTTGTTTCATAAATTATAATCGGAAAATAGTGAAATGAGAAATTTTATATTTATTAAGTAAAAGTTACAGACGGCTTGCATCACCCTTAGTCTTTCTAATAAAACGTCGCCTGAGAGACCGGTATATTTTTAGTTGCAAAATCTCTCATTGGCTGTAGTACGTGTTATCTTGTGGTTTTGAAAATTAGATACAAATTCTTGCACATGGAAATAAGGTTCAGAAATTTTATGAAGATTAATTCTATGTGCTTTAACGGAACCACCTTCTTGTTAAAGACTTTTATGTGAGTATATAATATGAGATATGGGCTTGTGGTTAGCTGTTTATCTATTGAAAGGAAAAGAATTGAAATAGTTTGTGCTACTGCTTGGACGATAGAGAATATTATTATAGTAGCCATTGTCTATAACGCTGGGACGCAGGGAGATTTCCTATTGCAAAGACATGTACCTACCAGCATGCACTTCAGTTTAATGCAAGTCTGTGTACAAGCACGAGCTATCCAGCCGATTCAAGAAAGACGTAAAGTACAATAATTTATACTTGCTGCATAATAAAATGTAGTTTTATGAGGGTGCAGCGGGGGACGAATAACAGATGTAGTGTGGGTGTATACTGTACAGCCCAGAGTATGGTAGACGATGTCCGGCCATGACCCTGCTTGCTGTTTGAACCTCCATTGCCAGAGAAAGATGGCGAATAAACGAGTATGAAAAGAAAGAACGAGAGTAAGACGACCACCGATCAGCCACGTTGCATAAATACGTAGCGCATTTACCGAGAATTTTGATTCAACAGATCTACTGTCGTGTACTGACCCCGAAACGGATTTACCACTGCACTGGCAATAGTTTTTCAATTGTTCAGTGAACTATCATTATTTAAGTGGTTAAGTAGTTATGAACTTATAGAATGATTAAATTTTCGAAACTAAAAATATGTTGTTTTAAAAACAATTTCAAAGAAAGTTTATCATTTGAAAACAAAGTTCGCAGCTATAAATAGCATTAAGTTTTCTGTTACAATAAGCAACTGCAACATCGAGATTCTGCAGATTTAAAATCAGAAAATATGTTTGAGTAGTTGATCATGTAAATAGAAAGCCTTTTTTTTATTTTCATCGCCGTTTTGGAATTATAAAATTATCCTCGCGCAATATACAGAGTTGTTAAAACAGGTCACACGCGTCGGATCGGCAAGGGCGGGGTCGTCACCGTAGCAAAGAACGAAAATAGTTTGTACGTTGAGGGTCAACAACCATACTTGCTGGATTTGAGAGAAGACTCAAAATTGCAGAGAGTGCTCATGTGGTTGCATCAGATCGTGCACGATTATTTATAGGTACAGCTGTGCGCAATCCGAGAATGTTACAAACTCTTTCTTCCTCTCTTTTGCGTAAACCATAAGATTCGAAGTCATAATTCCCGTATCAAAGATAGAGTTTCAGCGATTGATGAAAATACTTCATTATCATCATAGATGTGCATAAAATAAAAAAGTGTGATTCTGCTACTTGGCTTAGTATATAAACTCCGTGAAAAAATAGAGTTCAAGTCTTTCGAAAGTATAATTTGCAAAAAGAAAATAATTTATGGGCGTACGTATAAAAAGGGCACTTATAGCCGGTGCTAGGTTAGTAAATATTCTCGTTTTTCTAAGTTAAGGCAAAAATTATTATTTTCGGTTTTGAGTGAGGGATGATACTGAGACGTATATAGTGAATCCCTTTTGGAAAAATATCCTCATATTCAAAAAGTAAACGGAAGTAGACTTGTTAGGGTTTGGTTGTCGGGTTTGTTAGTATTTTTGTTTCTTTTAATGTTCTCATTTTTGAAACAAACGAAACAGAAATTATGCCCGAAAATTGCTGTTCCAGAAATTTCAGTTTCTTAGTCACGTAAGGGAGAGTCGCCTTGGGAGGTAGTGTGGGGAACGATGGATCTGATAAATGACGTCCGGTTTTTTTGTTTAGTTTTATATTACTTTTGAACCGAAATTACTTTTTTTATAGAAAAATGATGCTATATTGTAAGTTCTGTTTTAAAATACGTGTAAAAAGTGTGATGATGAAAAAATAGTTTTGCCGGAACGGCGGTGACAAGTGTTCGTCGAAAATTAAGTATTTACAGTGTATTTTGAAAGGCAGATATATTGATATATACAGATATATTGTATACTTTGTAGTCTACAGTGTCCATATTTTTGGAAAAAACCGGCAGTAATATGACTTGAATGTGTTCCCTTCAGTGAGAAAAATGGATATTAATATTCAAAATATGGATTTTTAACCATATGACAATGATCCATATGACAGTATCCCAGTATAAATATTCCTAACTTTAAAAATATCCCGAATGGACCGATTGTTTATAAATGAAAAAAGTCGAAAAAGTTAAAAAAAAAAATACATCATAAAAACATGCGCAAAGCATTTTGCGTGCCCTACAATGCATCTGAAATCCAAGAGAAATAAGTCCCTGCTAGATTCGAGCAGCCGCGGAACACAAAGTGTCGTTTATGTATGTTTTGTTGTTGAATTTTGAGGCTGTGCTCGAGACCTTTGAAAAAGGCAAGGAGATCAGTGTTCTTTTTGCCTTGCATGTTTTACTTTCAGCTACTAGTAGAAAATCGCGAGTCCGTTTTATAATAGGAATTGTTTTAAAAATCAATTTTTTATTCTTAAAATATGAGAGAGCACCTTGTTTTTGCCCAAGTAGTGTATTTAGATTATTCAAAATTTTATTCGATATTATAGTTCTTTGGGCAAACAGTTGTTCTCAATTTTCTCATTTCGAGTGAGATTGTACCTTCTTATACTGTACAGTAATATATCCCCCTCAACCCTATATATAAATCCAGTGGATTGAAAAACCGTCGCGCCAGGGCACATTTAAAAATGAAGCTTCGAAAAATCGTTTTTCGCGAAAAACTTGTTTAACGTTTGTGAGTGACATAAAGCGCTCGTATTATATTTTTTCTTTAAATATAAAATTTACACAGATACGGTCACATCCGGGACATACAAGTATCATGCTACCAAACAGAGAACATTGAAGTATAATATCCCATCGAAAAAATTACTGTAATTGTAAATTACTTTTACAATCTTTTACTTTATATATTTCAGCTTGGAGTTTGAAAATATTTAATTATTTTCAAAATGTATGCCATAAAGGAATTGGTATTGTGGAATTAATTTGTTTTTGGCTTCTGTAATTTTTCTATGCTCAAATTCTGGAACCTTAAAGGCAAAAGTCTGCACGATTTATTGCACTACTAAAGCAACAAGAAATTCTTTCATCGGATGTGGCCAACTTCGCTATTGTTAGTGGAGGTGAAATAAAAGCATGCAATCGATGATATAGCGACGATATTGTCTTTAAGAGGTATGGTGAAAATTGTATGTGTGTGAGGAAATATAAAGATTGTGATAGGAGGGGGGGGGGGGGTCTGAGAGAGACAAGTCGCCTATACACTTCATAAATTATTAACATACTTCGTCATTGTAAATTATGGGGTTATTCGGTGTGTTTAGTCATTGGTAAACCCGGAGACTTGCGATCAAAAATGCATCAAGTCCATCAGCGTCGCAAGACTCGATGAGATTTTTCGTCGGCAATCTGTTATCGTACGAGTAAACCGTCTTATCTTTAAACGAGATAGACACTCGAGGCAATCTTTGGAGAGAAACCGGTTACCTCTCCTTTGATACTGGAATCTATTTTTTTCTAACCACTTCTTTTTTACTAAGGGCGTCAGAAGCGCTTAATTGGAAATAGTTGCCTAATTTTTTCTATGAATTCCATATTCCATGTGTTCAATAAAAGAAAAGGAAAATGATGTATATATTAATGTTAAATAAAAATGCGTTTGCTTTATCTATATAATTTGATAGAGAATCGGGTAATCAACCAAAATGTTATACAGTTAGCATTACTTTAGTTAAATGTGCGCTTAGAATGAATAAATAGTAGATCGTAAGAGGCGCGTTACTGGCACCTGTACTGGCATATCTCTTGGATACAACGCTATTCGGTACTTGGCTTTTAGTGCTGGTCGAGCACTGAATATCGTTACTGGCGCATTACTGCGTCAGAACGAATTAGTACCGTCACGCTACTGGTGCTATACTATATTTAAAAAATGATAAAAGAATCATTGAATTGTTGTTAGGAAGCATCTACTTTATCCATTAATTGACATACGACTGCATACTGTTATACTCTAACGATATGACCAAAAAGGTATTTAAAAATTAAATATTATTTGATTGCGACTATTTTGACTATAAATAATTATGGTCCTGTTTAGTGTGAATACATATATTACATTTTTAAGCCTACCATTCGGGAGTCTTACATTTCGCGCTAAACCTACGAGTTAACACTTGAAGAAAAAGCCACCCTCATAAGCTACAATAATAAAATCATAAAAGTTAAAACACCAAATTCTAAACTCTTCTTTTCCAATTAAATATTTATTATTTCATGACGTTATGTCAATGTAAAATATACAACCTTTAACAGGAATATCAATACAATAATTTTTAAATCAGTAATTTAAATTCATTACAATTTTTCTTCGTTTAATATTTCGTTTTTCCCCATTTGTAGACTTCACGTTGTAGTTATTATTGCGACTTTAGTATATTAACCGTTTTCAGACATTTTAGAACACATGAAACATATTTTAAAACGTATATTTAAAAATTTTTAAATATTGGTACTGTCAGCATAGTACTGCGCCGATCATGAAGTCAGCCGTGAGCCATTACTTTTCCGCTGGTGATATCCGGCGGTCGTACAGGGTCCAAAATGTGCCACTGTTCAGCCAAACCTATAGTAGGTTTAAGGGCTACAATCTGTGACTAGCCAGCGTACAGTACATCTGTACGGTGCTAGAGTTATGCCAGGACAGGTCCAACGCGTGTGCTTCAGTATTTGTCTAGCATTGTGGCCTGTACTACGTCTATAACTAAGTAGACCTACTCACCTATACTAATAACCTAATCTAAACTAAGCATTGCGCTAGTTAAAGACGGTGATGCATGCACATATTATCTATAATTTTACCTATGTACTCTCAGTAATTTGTACAATTTAGTTATTTCTACTGCCGTAGTGAAACGTGTTTCTGGTGTCCCAAGTAAGACGTTTGTCGTTTTTTGTGATTTTGAGGTATATGTCTGATGCAGAGGCAGTACGGACTTTCCTTTTGTTGCAACTTTAGGAAGAGCTTTTGATTCGCAAAAGAAGGTTTTTATCTCTGTTAGAGTGAGGAATACAGAACTTTTTCTTCGTGCAAATTGCGACATTTGAAGACCAATATATGGAATGTTCAATTCCCATTATATTCTTGAAAACTACGATTGTTTACTAAAAATACTATTTTTGAAGCGCTTTTTATTATTCGATTTTGTGAAGATCGTTCCAAAGGGCTCAACAAATCGATTCTTTTAATCTGCTGGCGTATTGGTTTCACGCTCTTTAATGTGCAACACTTGGAACTTTAAAAAGACCATTCATTCATTAAGCTATAATTTTTGCTTCGAATGCTTGTTTCACGTCAAAGCCTTCCCTTCACATCCCTTCCGAGTACAAGTAAACGTTTTATTTATTGTTGGTTGTACTCACAAATTCGTAAACCGTGCATAACCGGTTTGCATGCAAACTAAAAAGTAATGGAACGGTCTAGTACATTTATTGTTCATGACAACCGACCTTCATCTATATTCTTCTCTTGGTGGGACGTGAAATTAATATAATTTAAGTTGTGAACGTAGGTCTTAGGTAGTTATATGTATATTTAAATAATAGCTAGTTGTCAATAAATTACTGTGCAGTGATGCATACGCTCCATGCATATTGGATTCAGCAAGAAGTATTGCTTCGCCGGAAATGTCGGTTATTGGTAGTACGGCAGGGAAGAAAGTTTTCAATTCAATTTTCTATGCGCAAGAGGGTGGCAAATCAGGAAGAACGCTGCAATCGCGTTGAGGATGCGGAAGCAAGAGGTAGGCACTGAAATATAAAACCTTAAACGAATTCATGCTATTGATCGCTATTACGAAAAGGTAAAATTAAAGGAGCTTTGTTTATTGGATTCTTCTACATTTTGTAAAGCATAATTGTTGCAGCTAAAAATATTGATTTTGTGGTTTTAAAAGTGAAAGATTATATAAATAAAAGGCTATATTTCGATTTCAAACAATACTCGTTGCGCATGGAAATTATACGTTAGGTTATAGGATTGTTTTCAATTCGCCCGCAGTTATTTAGTCTTTTATTTTCATTAAATGATAGATTGCTGTACTTCATTTGCAAGTGATCAAAAGCAATTGAAACTGAAATGTAATTTAATCCTTTGAGTCTTGATATGGATGCGCGACACGTTACAAAACAACTGGGTACAAAGGATAAGTAATTACTATTGCGCGGTTACAAAGGGAAATATACAATTACAGAATATTGCACATTAACATTGTAATTAAATCACACTCCATTTCCTTTTATTTTTAGCGCTATAAATTGCACACTTATATTACGCATTAAAAATCAAGCCGGCAGCTAATCAAATTTTGTGTTCACCTAAATCTGGCAATAAAATTCTTAATGTCAGACAAATGATGAATTATTATTGCACTGATATGTATATTTAGCCTCCTAGAATCTTTGGTGCATTAACTCTTGTCAGCTCGTTGAATAATCATTATCTCCGCTCTGATATAATTTCTCAGATAATCGTTGGATGGAAGTTGTTACTTGCAGGAAATCATGGCCGATTCACGATAATCGCGCAGGGTCGTCTGCAGGCAACGCGCAGTGGCTGATATCTCGCGTATTGTCCCATTGTTCCGGAAAACCGGAGTGTGATAAAAAGTGCGCATTCAACCAGATCATAGAATGAGACACTGTGCTTTACATATGCGTCCATACGGATGTGTACGTACAGGCGCGTATTGAGGTGCAGGAGCAAGCGAGCACTATCTCGGCGACACGCGTGTCACGGTTGCATACGAGGCACTTTTACTCTTTGCCGTATGTGCGTTCGACATCTCGCTTGTGTTAAGAGTGTTGCAGTTCTTGTGGCCTTGAGAGGGGTTCTTTGTGCAGTTCAGCGAGCTCGTTGCAAACCACATGGTGAACTGCACATATTCGCACTTGTACACAGATGGAGCCTCAAACGTAAACTTCATTGCGTAGGACGCGACATATATTTTTTTTAAACAGAGTAACGTGACGGTTGGTCATTTTTTAAAGAGCTGTTGCACTTCGCAGAGCTTTGAATATATGTATCGTGTAAGCGATGGTACGAAAAAAGAAGTCAATGTTAAGCGAATTCAGTAGTATGCATTGCACCAGAATTCTCATTGCTTCGGTGTTTATTCAGTGAGGAAGCACTCTCAAATAAATTAAAAGTTTGCAAAATGAAGAATATATTTAATCATCAGAGAATTAGAATTGTAATAGTGAATATTTAGAGTGTTGAAGCAAAGAGAATTTAACTCTGCAACCAATTAGGAGAAGCGAGTTTATTCTTTATGAATCGTATTATTACTACATTCATTTTTCAATGTCCATTGTTCCTTTCTTCACTTTCTTTGTATTGATATTTCTTTCAACTTTCTCTTAAAATTCATTTCTAGTAATTAAAAAGCGATGAATTTCACCAATAACTTGGCGCATTACTGGTAATGTTCTGTAGATTTTTTCGAAAATTTGGAATGGGTAAACGTTTTCGTGTTTCATTTCGCGACCTGTTCTCTGCGCATATCCGTAAACTCGCTTATATGGAACGAATCACCTTCCAAGTCGCCGTTATTCATAATAGTGTAACTCGTATTAATGAGCTGTATTACGTTACGTACAAAGGGATTCATGTGACTCATGTATTCGCATATGCTACCAGCGGCCGTGGTAAGAGGGCCTTGTGCTTGTACATACCGTACATAAAGCACACGTAAACTCCAAGTGCATGCGGGTGCTTGCCACGTGTGCGCTGCACTTTTTTGTACGCTTTATTGTGGGCCTACTGCGGTGAGGAAGTACAAGTGAAGCAGTTTTTGTTTTTCCGGTGCACTAATCTCTTCTTTTGAACAAGTTAGTTCTTGTTTTATTTCTACTTGGGATAAATGCAATTTTAGTCGTAAACCCGTGCAGATTCTTAATTTTAATGCTGTCTGTTAATACTTTGCTAATATTCTCTTGTTCGCGAAAGCGATCAGAAGAGCCATTACAAAAAGTTGTACTTTGAATAATATTTCGCCTACAAATTTTCCCACTCATATTTTAATATAAAGATATCACTTATTCACACTCTCATCTAGAGCAAGTTTCTCCCGAATATGGCACTCTGGATGATATTCTGCACGATACCAAAAATTATTAAGATTCGATGCTAATTTTGCTATAATTACATAACCGCTGAACTTTTTCAGGAAAAGTATTACTTGTTCGACTAATAAATCTGTTGCTGTAATCTGATTTACATTTCACTACGTTAGATTTCGGAAAATCCCACGTATGAAATGCGAAAGTTTCTCGGCGTTCAGTATAATATGAGAAAATCAGGGACACACCTAGAAAAAACATTGTCCACGACAAATATTAAAATGGCGCCCCTGTGTAGCACAACAGGCACTAATTTTTCTTTTTTCATTTATAATTTTTTTAGTTTTATTGCACAAGTTTGGCGCCCCGCTCAAATGCACCTAGGGCAAGTATCATGTCTGTCAAACTGTAGTTGCGCTTCTTAAACATAAGTCATATTATAGCATTTTTGTACAATGCGGAGAAGACGAAAAATAAGTAACTAAGAGATGCAGTGAAACTTGCTGTCGCGTTTAATTTCTTCCATGTGGGGTACGATCGAATACTGTTGATATCTCACACGTGTCACGAAGGGAGACTTACGGCATTTAGTTAGAACAGTGTGCGGAAGGTCTGTCCGTGAAGATACCCACGTAGACACATACGTTTTGCAAGCTTAGAAAAGCAGTCTCATCGGATGGGGTTTCGCGATAGCAGTTAATCGAATGTAGGTGACGATGTGGTAAATCTCGTTGCACAAGTGAAAGAGCTGCGGACTCGAAATGTCAAGGATGCCACCACGTGCAAGCACGTAACACACAATGGTGCCCGGAGGCGCAATGAATTGTTATTTGGTCACGCACGCCCCACACGAATAATAAATGGCGTAAATAATGTTTTTTTCTTTAAGAAGTTGCAGTGGCACGTACATAGAACATCTTTTTTGCCTTCACTGAGGAAAATACTGGTTGTTCCGATCACATTTTTTGGTAACTATGTAGAAGCAATAAACCTTCTGGTTGAGCGAAAGCAATTATTTTGTTTGCTATGTTGAAGACAATTTTTCGTTAGTTGAAAAATATATTTTGTAGAATAAACCATATTAAAAGCTCGGGCTTCGAGCGTCTGCGCATGGTGGAAGCCAGGGGAGGGGCATGACCAGGGTTTGACCCATGGAGAATAGACATAAGGAGACCAATCTGTAATGCATGGACTTCACTGAAAACGGTCGCTTTTCTGTTGCCA
>JAAAKG020135095.1:2498-36371 GCA_010014905.2 Druon quercuslanigerum
TCCGTTTCTGGTTGAAAATTAAAACTATTAAAAACTAAAATTGAAAAATGAACTATTTAGTAGAAAATTTGTCTTTTCATTTAAAAAATTAATCTTGTGTGTAAACAATTCATATTTTTGGTTGGAAATCCAACAATTGGGTTAAAAATTAAGTTATTTTGATAAACTTCTACTTATTTAGCAATTAATTAAATTTTTTGTCGAAGCATCATATTTTTGGATTGAAAATGTAACTTTTTTTGTGGGTAGATATAGTCTTTTTCGCTTTAAAATTCCATGATTTTCTAAATAATGGATGAACTTTCTTGAAAATTAATCCTTTTTGAGAAAAATGCATATTTTTATTCAAAATTTGACTGTTTTGTTAAAAATGCATATTTTTTGGATGAAAATTCAAATGCTTGGTTAAAAGTTGAACTACTTTGTTAAAAATTCATTTTTTTACAGATTCACGTCGTCCGTTTCTGGTTGAAAATTAAAACTATTAAAAACTAAAATTGAAAAATGAACTATTTAGTAGAAAATTTGTCTTTTTATTTAAAAAATTAATCTTGTGTGTAAAAAATTCATATTTTGGGTTGAGAATTCAACCATTCCTTTGAAAATCCGTCTAGCTTGAATTTCATTCAAGTCTTAGTCCGTATTACTCTTACTAGCTTGAAACCGAAGTGGTTTTTATTTTTGCTGTGACAAATACCTTTCTTTCTCTTCTGGGACTCGAACCTCTGGTCTATAGATTGCATTTTTAAAGGCTGCACATCGGCAGTTTGAATGAGAAGGAGGCGTAATCCGGAAGCTTGCAAATTGCCACTGGAAAGTGTATGGCGCAGCAGCGCCCTCTCCGAGTCGATCTCTGTTTTTCTTTTTCGAGGGCCTTCAAGATAAAGATCTAGGAGAGAAAATTGATTTCTAGTCTGTATTACATTTCTCGAGTCCATAAATGAATATAGCAGCATATATACATAGAGCCTTTAGTTTATGGTTTCGTATATATTGCGCTAGTCGTCGGTTTCCGTCTCGTTGAAGCTGCAGTCTCGAACTCGACTTATAAGGAATAAGGGCCCAGCACACTCTTGGCCCTGCACGTATATGTTTGAGAAATACAGCGTTCTTTCTTATATTCTTTCGATTCGTTCTTCATTGCGTGTGCGCGAACAAAACTCGAGGCGCGCGCGGTTTGATGAATGGAGCAGAGGAGCGGATCGGAACGCGTGGGTAGAGCAGGAATCGTAAAAGATCTTCTCAAAGCCTTCGTGTCCAGATCCGGCTTTATTGCACTGATCGTCCTTCAAAAAAGATCGCTATCAATCTTAGAAGGTCGACGATCCGGAAAAATGCTTCATTCTTTTCATACAGTTCCTCAATTTGTATGTCTTACTTATACATTTCTTCAATTTCTTCAATATCTTTCGCGCACGTCACAATTCACTCTCGAGAGGATTGACAAACTGGTTCTCTGCCAAAAAAAGCTTGGTAGGATTTCATAAAAAAAATTAAATGCTTTTCAATTTGTTTTCCGTATCCACATTCTAGCGAATTTCCTTTCTATTTCCGTAAAATACTTTTGATTAATATTCCACGTCCTTATCCACTTTAGAACACAAGCTCAAAACCTTCTAGTTTAGCACAGGGACTTTCTGTCAAGGTATTGTCCTTCATACTCTAATGCAATGAAAACATTTTAATAGAAAAGAATTCGATTTCTTGCCGGATACAATGTGATATAATTTCTGAAATTCTAATATGAAATACGAAGCATTTTATAAAAGTCTTTGATGAATAATATTTGATAGAATTCCAATGATAAGCTGTTGATAGAAAAGTATAAGCTTTCTCAAGGTATAGAGTTCGATAAAAATTTTCAAGATTCTAGAATACAGGATTTGTTGTAAGTCCTGTGCCAAGAAGATTTAATACAATTTTAATGAAAAACTATTTGTATAAACATATACGATTTATCTATTTATAAAATTTCATAGACATTATCAAAATTTTGTAGGTTAGGGTTTGGCACGAACTCTACGAGGATAAGATTTGATAGAGTTTTAATGATAAGCTGTTAATAGAAAAGAATATTATTTACTTATTATAATTATTATTAACTTTTTCTGGCATTCAAAAAATTGTTAAAACAATCTAAAAATATTTCTTGTATGGAAAAAGCATCTAATGATTTTTGCACTACCAAAATGTACATTTTTAAAATCTTTAGAAGAGTATATTTAGAGTATTTGTGAACGTTTTAGAAAATTTCCTAAAATTTCGTTTCTCCAAAAAACATTCCAGGATATTAAGAAATGTCAATTATTCTAAAAATATAAAATATTAGAAGATTCCAGAAGATTCCATAATAACATTAAAGAATATTACAGAATATTTTAGAAATGTTAAAAGCGTTCCAGAATAATCTATGAAATTAAAAAAAAAAATATTCTAGAGCAGAACATTTCAAATAGTGCTGGATTCAGGTAAAAATGACCAAACATTTAATAATATTTTCGAAAATGCCAGAATACTGAAGTACTGAAGGACTGAACTAGAGAGGGGAGACTAAATGGGGTTTTTGCATGCATTTTAGCCTATAGATTTTAAATACTGCATAAAATTCTCAAAAATGTATTACATTTAGGAACTTGTTTGAATACTTCATTTCTGACAAAAAAACATTTCTAAAAAAAATATTGAAAGCCCTATTTAAAAAAACTCTGTGACCTTGAAACGTGACATTCAGCAGAATTCTACACCAATTAGAATAATTGTCTGCAATAGCTTTATTGCCTAACGAAGAATTCCGTAGACAGATGGTGAACCATTTTGTGAATACTCACATTTCGTCGTTTGGCACATTCGCACTTCCACACTTTACAAGTACCCGTTTTAATGAAATTCCGGGGATTTTAAAAATCCTTCTAGGCCTATCGTCATACTTTTTAAATAGTTTTTAAATAATAAACATGAGAATAGGTTATGTTTACTCGAATGACTAGCGGACATATTTATTACCTAATAAGCTGCGCTAATCAGAGTGATATTTACTTTCGATGCAGGTCCAATCGGATTGACTCAAATTCCCACACAGAATGTGAAAAGTGTGCTTTAAATAGATTAAGAAATTAAAACTTATTTTTGAAAAACTTTCTTCAAGAAATTATATTTTAACCGCCGAGACCATAATAAGCCTACAAATGAGGCGTCAATTTCCATAACTAACACACTCTTACGTAATTCTATATATAAATTAGTCTATAGTACAATAGTACATAGTACTAGATAACATGTGTGACTATATGATAATTGTGGTAAAATTGAATTTAAAAGTTGTGTCGTTTTCCACGGTCATTAATGTCGATCATAGGAAAGACACAACGAGCATTACGACTTCTCGAACTAATGGAAGGCGCACTTGGACGCAATGCTGCCTATTTTCATCTCACAGAGTTACAATTAGCTGGCCATTTCGGGCAACTTTTACGACAATTCCAGCGGCGTGAGTTAATGAACATACGCCTCTTTCGACTTCAACTCTAGACCCTATTATGATCATTGAAGTTTTAAATATATAACTTAAAATTAGAAAACCCTTTCTCGAAGACCTAATACTAGGATGTCCTAAAATGTTAGTCCAAAAATGTATTCGAATTTTCAATCATATCGCCCCTAGATTTTTTTGAAACCACAACAAAAAAATTCATTTTTTTTTATATAAATTATATTCAGAGGTTCCGCATGCCCCATGAAGTTTAATTGGATAAAAGCACCAATTCTTGGCACCCTTCTCAGATTTCATAGATAATACATTTTGCCAGCATGTTTTGCTTTAGTTAATTTGATTTTACTATCATTTTTACATAAAATGCATATAATAATTATTCAGTGCAATGAAGTACCTACCCAAAATAAAATAAATTTATTTTGGTTTTTGGCATGTCAATAATAGCGCTATGATGCCAAGAATTCGTGCTCGTACCCTATTTCTCACATTAAAAAAATACGTTTTTGTAAATTTTATTTACACTCTTCAACATTAAGTAAATCGATTTAGAACTCGATATCTCTTTACATTTAGTTATGCAAAACAAATAAATAATTACTTTTTAAATATGACCCACATAAGTTTGTTTTATGTAGGGTTTCAAATAACCCTCATAAGTGAAAAATTCGGTTTTGCATTTTTTGCATACAAAATTCACCAAATAAGTTTTTGTAAACAAAATACTTCAGAATTGTTCAAATAGCATTTTTACATTTTCATCATTTATGATTGAGAAAGTATTAGAATTCTCCGAAATTTGAACGGATGAAATCGATGTTTGGTACACTTTTTTAAGGTCCTAAAAGAAGGGATGAATTCGTTAATGAGATATTGATACTATTTAGAAAGCCAAACAATTTATCCTGATGGCATTTTTCTATAAAAAGAAAATTCTCAGAGTTATAGCAGTTTCAAAATTTTACAAATCACTCGAAAATAAAAATTTTAAGCCAAACAATGCACGATATAAAAAAAGTCAACAGAGGATAACATTGATTTTTGAAAGCTTTACAAGAGTACCATAACAAAATTTTGGTTTTTGTTTAAAAATCCAAGATTCAAATTTTTGCTTTACAAAAAATAATGGAAAATTCCATTTTGTGGTCGAAATAAGCAGGATACAAAAAAATTGAGTTGACACAAATTGTGATCCCGAAATAGATCTACAAATCCGTTAATAATCGCTTCTTGATATGACACGTAGTTTTGGTTTTAATCATAAAAATTACATTAAAGGTAAGGAAAAAAAAATTAATATAAAAAATTATTCACTCAAAAAAGTGATACAAATTTGTAATAATGTATTACATTCTCATCATTCATAATTAAAAAAGTATTAGAATTGCCCAAAATTTGACAGTAGAACGTTCACATTTTGAACCAAACGACGCAAACTGCGAACAAAAGTCTCAAAGAGAAATTATAGCTTTTGAAAAATCATACCAAATGCCTTTTAACCATTTTGCCATAGGACTCGTAATTTTGTTCTTATTTATCGTAAGTACTATGCAGAAAATCGAAAATTCCGATATTGCGCCAAAAGACGCGAGATACGTGAAAATATAAAAGAAGACTTGTTGGATATGTTGCTTTATCCATAAAAAATAATATGAAAACCAAAATCCTATTCTTAGCATATTAACGCGAGATAAAAAAAATGTGTGCAAAAGTATTGAAGTTTTTTTTTATTTTAAGTTGGTTGAGAAAATATACGTTTACAAATGTCTGTCAAAAATCAAGTGAAAAATGAAGTAGAAAATTCAGAATATGAACACGCATATAAATACTGCGATCTAAAAGAGGTCTTTTGATAAAATTTCATTGAAGCATTCAAAACGCAAAGAATAAATATCCGAGTGCGTAGCGCTAGGTGTCATTAGGTCAGAGCGCGAAGCGTGAGAGTCAACAGACGCCCGCCTAAAGGGCGCTCAAATTCGCCAGTGACGCGCGAACCGCGTGATGAGAATATGCTCGCGAGGCGAGCAGATATTTTCTTTTAGTATTCATCTAAAATGTAAATAAAATAGTAGATAACAAGATTAAAAGTTAAAGACAATTTGTGTTGTTTCCAAATGCGCTTTCCATTGAAGAATGACTAAATATCGAATTAAATATATATTTTAGCGTGTTGTATAATTGAAGGACATAGTCCTTACATTTAATAATGAGATATACGAAATGACCTAAAAGTATAAGTTTCTATGTTCAAAGAAAATTTGGAATAATATCATTCATTTCGAGACAACAACCAATTTTGTTCAATATATTAAAAATGGCCATAGAATCACACTAAAAACTCTGGGATCAATTTTGTTACAGGTACTTTCAAGATGGTGTTTCATTTCGCTCGTTGTTGGGGTACGAAACTGGTCGTTTGCTTTTGCTACGAAACTGTAAAAATAATTTTCAGTAGGTGACGTTTCGTACCCCAAGTCCGCGGGAAACGATACCTTGCGAAGTGGTACCATTCACACTACGAAGCCTAATTTTTGTTACAGGTATATGGTCCCCAGAAATTTGAGTTAGATTCACACTTTGTTTTTACTGTGATATAAAGATAATAAATTCATGAAAAGAAAGTTTAATAAAGGTTATTTCTATTATTTTAATGCGCTTTAATTCTGAATATGCAGGAACAATGTAGTTTTCACGGGCAATATTTTCACGCTGGAATTTTACCTTATAAAAATGCTACCTATCAGCAGGGAAACGCGTGGGATACGATGACATTACGCAGGCGTACAGTTTTTGTAGTTTAGTAAAATTTAGGTATGAAATGCGGATTTTATTTGCATATGTGAAAATTAATCATATAAAATAATTGCAGAATTCAAGTCAATATTCATTCGTTATATGGTTGAAATATTGAAAACTACTATTTCTGTTGAAAAACTCAACAAAATGTGTCCCTGGGCACGATGACAAGTTGTATTCCGGAAAAGCGTACATCTACATTAGTACATCAGGGACATGGAACACGATGCAAATTTCGAACATTACAAAAATTTTACATCTCTTTTAGAAAAATTTGGTGTAAATGCAGGACATTATATTGTAAATCGTGTGCTAAAAATCCTTATATGTGAAACAAGTTATTATTTGAAATAAGTGTTTAATGTACTCGGGACAAGTTTTCGTAATTTTTTTATATTCACCACACACAACACACACACGCAAATGAAAAGACATACTTATTAGCATCATACACATTAAATTACAAAAGAAACTTCTTTTATCATACATATAATTTTGCCTCATCCAAAAATGCGAGCCTTCTCATAACATAAACTTCCTTAAAAGCTTGAAAGGAATTCGCGAGGTTATCATGGACCTTTTTTGAGTCCGTAAATCCGCCTGATTTGTTAGGTCCATTATCCGAGAGGTCTAAAAACTAAAAAACGAGGTCAAGAAGCAAGTGCACCTGTAGGGCCAATCACAGGATGAAAAAGGCACCTCGGCGAAGATCGATGAGAGGGAGTCGAATTCCAATGCGGAAAAGAACTTGAGAATGTCGAGAAGGTCGTTTTCTTTACAACTAAAGTGGTTGCAAAGAGGAGAAGTTCTGTATACTCTGGACTCTGGAGTTAACCATTACCATGGAGATAATGTAGCAAAGTCCCAGGAATGCAGTGTTTGATGAATGAAGACGAAGAGGTCGGCTTCGGGGTAAAATCACCTCCTCTCAATGGAACGTGATTCCTTCTATAGGCAAACCATACGATTTTCAACTCTTTAGCCAGAACTGTATTGGAAGTTAGAGAACTTGAGAGAATTTACGAGCTTTTTTACGATTGTCGGCTACTTTTACGGTCTCAAAGAGATTCGAAAAAGAAACTTTACAAGATTGACTTCGAATTGTGCAAAAGATTTTTAGTCTAATTGTAAAAAGTTTTTAATACCACCCGCCTTTCATTCTTGTGCCTTATGGGAGAAGTGGCTAATGTGGTGCAAATAACATATATCAACCGATAGCAAAATAAAATTCATGATGTAATGGGAAAATGTAACATATAGATAAATATCTTAGCTTTGTTCCATTCATATAAAAAATTAATCTATATTTATTATAATATTTACTATTACTTTTATCTGTTTGCAAATAAAAATTAATTTTCTAACAGCAGAACGCACAATTTCAGTAAAATGAGATATCTATAATCATTTTCAGTATACAAAAATAAATTGAAGCTTATATTTTGGGCTCCATTTTGGGAGTGATCAGCATCTAAAGCCAGAGTACATAACATTCAATAATTCGAAATTGTTTACATTACAATGATCGCCAGCGCCACATTAACAGCTTGTGTATACTAATGAAAATTATTAATTATTAATTATTAAATTTTATCAGCAGATGTTAACTCACTTTATCTATTTGTAATGCACTACATTCTTCCGAAAAAATCAGAAGATGAATATTAATAAAGTTATAACATATTTGGAGAAAAATACTATAAGCTACGATATTTTTTTCGCAACTGGCATAATGGACACTAGATACCCTTGCACCTCAAAAATAAAACATTTATCTTAAGGAAACTAATTCTTCCACTATTTCGTATTGCAGTTATAATTGCAGTTACAATTTTTTTATTAAAAATTCAGTTATCTTGTTGACAAGTCTTTTGGACATGAAAAATTAGCCTTCAGTTTCAGACATTTTATTTTTTATTTTTCTATTAAAAAATTCAGCTCTTTGTGAAGAAATTTTATCTTCTTTTATTAAAAATAAATCTGTTTCGGTTACAAATTCACTTTTTTCCAAATTCTCCTTTGCGGGTTGAGAGCCTAACTGTTTTATAGAAAGGTTTCTGCTTTTTTTAAATTAATTTTTACATTCTCATGCAGAGAAGGTATTAGATTTGCGTAAAATTTGATCCACCCCCCCCCCCCACCCGGTTTTTGTCAAACTTCCACGTTTTCACATTTTGAACATTTTTGAGACCACTTTTTTCAAGACCCAAAAATTCTCTATACAATTATTTATAGTACTCAAAAAGACAAACAATTTTTCCAAATGTCTTCTTTTTATAAAAACAGAATTACCATAGTTTTTGAATGCCCTATAAGATTGTCCTAACGAGTTTTGAAATTTTCTTGAAAAATCGAAAATTCAAATTTTGATAGCATAAAAAAATAATGGAAAATCTGAGGTGTAGACCGTATGTTAAACGTTTAAATCGTAAAAATAAAATTGTAAATGAGAAAATTTAATTGTTGAAACCCGGCAGAAGTTGCAATAAAATTTTGTTTAGTAAATTTTTTTTTAAAGAAAGCGCATTTTTTAAATGAGTCAATAACGCTACACCTGTTTTAACATGAATGCATGTTCCTAATTGTAATAATATATATGTCTGAAAATGATATACAATTTGAGGGACAAATTCGAGTGTCAAGCACAAGATACGTGATGAGAATGTGTTCGTTAAAGCCGAAGGAGCATTAACAAAAGAGAATTCAGTATCACCAAAGCATTGTTGTTGATGGTTTGATCTTTAGTTTTAAAAAATCTGTGGAAATATACAAAGACTAAACGCGGAGCGCAAGGGAAATAAATTATCGAGCGCGAAGCGCGAGAACCAACAGTCGCTCGCCCTAGAATGTGCCCGCGAAACAGGCGGATTTTTTAAACTAAACTTATTCCATTTTTAGTTAAAGATTTTTTTTTAGTTGAAAATTCATCTGTTCAGTTTTATAATCATGACTTTTGTAAAAAATTGTATTTTTTGGTAGTAAATTAATGCTCTAGGTTTAAAATCTATACATTTCGATGAAAATTCTTCTTTTTTGGGTCAAAAGGAAACTGATGAAAAATTAATCTGCCTTAGTAGAGGATGCAAATCTTCTCTTAAAAAATCGTCTTTTTTAGTTAGTTTATACTGTTCATAAATAAAAATTTGAATATTTTTTGGTTGAAATATTAACTATAACATCCTTTTGTTGATAATTCATTTTTTTAAATTAAAATTTTAAATTCTTGGTAAAAACTACTTTCCTAAAAATAATTTGTTTGGTTGAATATTTATAATTATTTGATTTGAAAATTCGACTGTTTTTTTTTAAATCGTGCCTTTAGTAAGAATGTGTCTTTTCTGGTAGTAAATTAATGCTTTTGGATTAAAATATATGTATTTCGATGAAAATCCTTCTTTTTTGGGTAGAAAAGAAACTTATGAAAAATTAATCTGTCTTAGTAGAAGATGCAATATTTTTTGGTTGAAATATCAACTTTCCTAAAAATTATTTCTTTGGTTGACTATCAATTACCATTTTAGTTGAAAATGTATTTTCTTCGATTAAATATTGAACTGTTTTGTGGAAAATTCGTATAGTTGGCTTGAAAATTCAACAAAGTCTTTATCATTTTTTTCTTTTCTTTTTGCTTAAAAATTGATCTATTTTTGTATAAATTTAATCTTTTTCGGTTACAAATGCAACTGCATGATAAAAAATTAACCTGTTTCTGTTGAAAAAAAGGTTTTTTGTTGAAAATTAATTTATTTATCGGAAGATGTAACTATTTCATTTTTGGTTAAAGATGTATCTTTTTATTTGAAACTTCTACTATTTAGTTGAGAGTTCAAGTAGTTTGTAAAAAATTCGTCTTTTTTGGTTAAATTAAAATATTTTTAATTAAAAATTTTATTTTTTTCTGTTTGAAATGCAAAATATCACTTTTTTGTTGAAAATTAAACTCCGTGGTGAAAGTTTAACTACTTTTCTGAAAATTAATGTTTTTTGGTTAATTATTTCTACGTTTACTACTTGTCAATTTTTGTTAATTTAAACTATTCTTGGATACAAATTCAAATCTCTT
The DNA here is from genome assembly GCA_010014905.2 of Druon quercuslanigerum. Taxonomy (NCBI): domain Eukaryota; kingdom Metazoa; phylum Arthropoda; class Insecta; order Hymenoptera; family Cynipidae; genus Druon; species Druon quercuslanigerum. Next base: position 12,848 of record JAAAKG020135095.1, read on the forward strand.
TTTATGAAAATAATCAGTATTACATTTGGTTGCAAATTCATATTTTTTGAGTTAAAAATTTGTTTAAAAATTTTCAAAAGCATGAAGAATTGCACATTAGAACTTTTAACTTTAATTGCATAACTTCAAATTTGAAATTTTTCTTAATTGCTTATTTCAAACTCATACGATTTAAAACTTAATATCTTTAATTTTTAATCTTCGAAAATACAAATAAATAACCACATTTCCGTTTAAAAAATTAAGAATTTAATTTAATTTGAAATCTTAGAAAAAAAATATCGAAAAAAATCACCGAACTCTACAGAATATTTTATAACATTTCAAAAGAGACCAGAAGATACCAAATTTAAGTCCAGAAATTGATTATTGATGTTTAGATTACAAAGTTAAGTCCATCGGAAAATATAAGGTTTTTTTAAGGGACTTAACAATTATCGTTTAGCGAAAAAGTTTTTTTGTTGGTTCCTTAGTAGCATTTTGGTTGTCTTCTAAAAAATAAGTTAATTGTAACTTCGAAGTCTCAAACCTTTAAAATGTTAGAAGGTTAAACTTTTGAAATTTCAAATTAGAAAATTATAAATGAAAGTAAGTACTGAATATCTTATAATAAATGTTAGAACTAATTTACGTTTAAAAATATGTCATCCTGACTTTAATGGGAATTAATTACATTGCTTTATTTAAAAGTAAAAATCTGTGTTATTTTTTAAATATCTCCTCTTTTATTGAATATATTTATTATTTATATTGTGTTTAATACGAACCTGGTGTAGGCTTTAGAAATTGAGATTGTCTTGGATTAATTGCTAATTTGTTTTCAGTAAAATAGGTCTCATTAATGGTCCATTAATTTTCTCCAAGTCGTTATTTCCTTATAGAAGGATCCTAGACATTTCCCTTATGTACAGCTAACTAATGTGGAGATCGTTGTTTCCCTTTAAGGAATAGCTCTTCCGAGATACGATGGAATTTCACCTTTTGCGACATGTGCGGTTGTTTAGAAGCCAAGCAGTAGTGTTTTCCTATCCCAAATTCAGAAGTCCCCTCGAGCTATACATAAGGGCCTTCTAAATTTAGATCGCTAAAAGAATTTTCTACTTTTCCTCGCCAAAGAAGGATACATTTTGAAAAATACTCTCAGTGATCTGTACTAAGAAAAATAAAGAAAGCGCAATTATCCTAATTGTCAGTGAATGCAACTCCCAAGAACAAATTGGACCTCAGGGAATTATCTTGTCAATTGGAAAGAACATAAGCATCCTTCGAATCAGGCGAATATTTTCTCCGAGTCCACACTCTACAACTGAACATTTGTCAAATTTCACTTAAGGATTTTGCGATATCTTATTTGTTTTTGGCGAGGGGCCGAGATACCGACGGGGCTCGTTATAAACGCGAATCCAATCGCAAGTGGTCGACTCATGGCAATCCTGTGCACCATTTCTCATTATCTTGAGGCGTCCTTTAGGCGGGCATTGCTTGAAGGGTAATCCATCACTTGTGGACGTACCTTGAGTTACCAGTTACATAGGAAAAGAAAATGCCATCCGAAAATAAAATTTAAACAGGTGTAGTTGAAGTGGAAATAGAATAGGTACCTTCTCCACTGCAGTGCACTGGCGAGGCAACAAGATTTCATCACTCAACTCTTGATTTCGGTGAGAAAACACTTGTGTAATCTTGAAACTCGGTGTTCAAAATTGTTGAGCAGAGATCCTCTGATCTTGTGAAAACGGCCTTATCGAAATATCTGATAGAATTCCTGAAAAGTAAACCAAGAGTTACGAGAAGAAAAAGAGAATTAAGATTCGAACGTGTGATCGGGAACTTTTGCAACCAGGGTAATGATGGGCCAAAAAGAACAGGTTTGGCTCAAGAGAGAAATTAATGTAGAATTTGTTGAAAGCATTGCAATAAGGGCCGCTCGAAAACTACATTACACTTACAGGGGAAAGGGGTTAATGCAGAATGTGACGTCACACATGAAAAATATAAACTTGGATAACAATTCTTTGAAATGCTTGCAAAACCGAAAATTATTGATTTTATTTCAGAAGTAAATCATCCATAATATGAAAGATAACTTTTTTAAATTGAAAAGTCTACTATTATATTTTTGATTGAGAAATTATTTTTTTGAACTGAGATTTGAACTTCTTCATTATTAGTTAAAAAAGTGATCGCGTTTAGTTACATTGCGGCAGTTCTTATTCGAATCAGTCTGGGATTGCAGCTTTGTGTGAAGAACTGTGAGCCCAATTTTTTGTAAAAAAAATGTAGGTAGACTTTCTGGTGTCTAAAAAAAGCTAACATTGGCTCTTCACTTCTCTTCTCTTCTGTTTCTATTTTCTCAATTCACCGTTTTCTCTTTCTAAATAATCATCTTAGAAATAGCGTTTCGTGTAATGTCGTCGAATATGGGTCCGTTTAACGATATGCGTGATAAAACGATCGCTTTATGATCTAGTCTAAAGGTGGTAACAACGGGAATCAGCCCACGTGATTTATCTTTGATCTCAATTCTTTTTGTACCACATGCCATGTCGCGAGTATAATTCATCATTGTTGGCTCAATGAGAAGGAGACAGTATAGATGCTTGAATTTTTTGATTAATGAGCAAGGTCAGTAGCAAAGAAAGGAAGCAAAATAATGTAAGTGATCGTTACAGGCCGATTTTATGAGATAAGTTGAGTTATTAATGGATAAGGATTTAAAAGGTTGTTTGAGATAGGAGAACAGAATTAAAGATACATTTACTCAGTATGATTGTTGACGAAATTTACTTCATTTACGTTACAAATGATGTTTTTTAAACTAAGAGATGTTATATAGATTGCGATTTACTTCGAAAGTCAAACATCAAAGATCAAACATCCAACACTCGAAATCTTACATCTAACATTTGAATCAAGCATCAAACATCAACCATAAAACCTATATATCATCCAATAATAAAAATCCAACATCCTACGTCCAGCGTCCAACGTTCAACGTCAAGCATCAAGCATCAAGCATCAAGCATAAAGCATCAAGCATCAAGCATCAAGCATCAATCATCAAGCATCAAGCTTTTTATTTTGAAAATAAACTTTTTGGTAGAAAATTTGTCTTTTTGGCTGGATAATTCCATTGTTTAGTTAAAAAAGCAAATGTCTGTAGTTGAATTTCAATCTCTTCTATTGGAAAATTTGTCCAATGATTGTAGGTTGAAAATTCAACTATTTTGTTGAAGTAATCTGTTTTGTTTCTTATAGTTTAAGATATATTTTTCGTGTTGAAAATGACCTTTTTCTAAATTCAACGTTCTTTGAACAAACTTGTCTTTTGGCTTGAAAATTGAACTATTGGATTAAAAAAATAATTTTTTTAAAACTTATATCTTTTCCTCAATTATGAACTATTTGGTTGTTGATGCAACTGATTGGTTATCACTATAGTATCAAGACCATTTTGATTTACTAGAATTTATCATTGTTTTTTTATTTTATTGAAAAATCACTTTATTTGTCCTGTTTTGACAGTATCTTATCTTGGGCTGATAGTTCACGACACAGTCGAGTAGCCTTATTGGTAACCCGATATTAGGGGCAGTAATCCAAAATTAGTAACGTAGTTTACGAACAGCCCCTAATATTTGCCCCAACGTTCTATTTCATTATCTGAAGTTGATCACTTAAACTTTATTAATAGAAGTTTACTTCTTAAAAATAAATTCTCACGGAACTCGTACAGCAAGTTCCAGAAATTCCTAATTAGGATTATACATTATTTACCGTATGAGTATTATCTGCGACGTAACTATGAAACTAGACATCTAATGTTTCTTTGTAATCTCGCGATATATTGAAAGTCCGGGGGTGAATTTCCGCAATAAGAGGCTAATGGGCATCTTCCTTCTACTCTGTAATTACACCAGGCGAGTAACGAGGCGAATACACGATAAATGGATAATATCTGAAAAGTGCTGCAAAATACGCTGATACCAACGCAACGCGTGGCGAGCGTGGGTGCTGGTATTTTCGTTCTAACCTAATTCAGTAGTTCTAGAGTTACGGGTGGCATCCTAAATATAAAATCTAGCGCAGGCATCACTATAAAATACACAAAATTTAGCCAGACACGAGTGTTCGTCTTCGTGTAGTCTTAATATGCCCAATTTTTCTTGGCACCATAGAAATTCACGATTCGCTCAAAGTCCAAATAAGTGGGACTTGTTTCGGATCAGAGATGCGCGATAATAACGTAAAAACCTCTCAGAGCTTCTTTCCTTCAGATAAATGTAATTATTTATGATTTAGTCGAATACGCGTCTACAACAACGGAAATGTTATACTAAAAGAATCGACTTTTTACCTGTATTGAATATTTCGGGCAATTATTGATTAATTGACACGCAATATTTTAGAACCAATCAAAAATCAGGTACGGAAAGTGATATTTTTGATACGTCTTAAGTTGATGTCATTTCATAATCTGGCTACGAAGGTGACCATATAAATACGCGGAAGTCGTTTTCAAGGTTAGGAATAATAAAAAACGACTTGCTTAATTTAAAAATGCAAAAAATTGTTATTCTAGAGGCTAGGGGGTAGCGTGTTTGTTAACAAGACTATACTCTTAAATAAATATAAGGCCTAGCATACACTCAAACCTTTTCTATTGCCTTTTTTTCCTTATGTGAAAAGTGACAATACAGAAAAAACAAAATGTAATCTTTACTATCCCTTTACTATCCCTTTACTATCCCTTTTCCAGTAGTCTACCACAACCTCACAATTTAACCTTTTTTCATTATGTAAAAAGTAAAAATACAAGCGCATCCCATTTCCAGCAATCTTTCTTTTTATTGTATGAAAAAATAAAATGCAACCATATCCTATTACCAGTAGTATCCTTCTATTCCGAAGATACATAATAATAAATTCTAATAGTGAAAATAAAATACACACATTATACTAATAAAACGTGATGAAACGTGGTAACGTGACTCATTTTTAGATTGAATTAATTCCCTAATTATTTATTTAAATAACACTTTCGTTCCGCAACGCTCCTTCGGCCCAGGTTGCTGATCAATTTGTCTAGCGATCACCCTATAAACTATTAATTTTTGCCACACTTTCCGGTCTTGGCACACTTCCCCCGCTTCCTTCACGCTCGTGAATTGTTTTCATGCAAGCTCTTGTTAGTCCGGGAGCGGGCAATGCTTTCGTATGCAATATGTCCAAGGATAAGGAGGTGTTATTCTTATGTATTTTGAGCCGCCGAATCCGAATATACCCAGCGTTTTTTCGAAAAAAGGTGCGTTTTGTTTAAATCGCAATTTTTTAAACAAATTATGAAAAAATGACTTTTTCGGTCTGGAAATTTTTTTTTCTAGATAATATGGCCTATTTCAAGACGAAAAGGTCTCCAGCAACTTTTGCTAAAATGCATATTTTAAAAGATATATTTTTTTTAAGGTCCAACATTTGACGATTTTCACTAACTTTGGGCGTTAACTACTGGTGACCTATTCAATATTTCTGAAATTTGAAAAAACATCATTATTCTTTAAAAGTTACTCTATAAGGTGACGTAATTCAACATTAGCGCAGGTCCAGCGGAGATACAATTTTCGCGACTAATAGTCAGCACTTTTTCGACGTGCATAGCGCTCTTTCGCGCGCCTCCCCGCGAATCCACATGTTCTCGCCCGCGCGCAGTCGATATTTCGGGAATGGGTTTGAATTCGAAATAAATATCAGTTCAAAAATAAATTATTATTGATATCAACAATCTCTTTTTAGTGATCAATGAGCTCCTTTAGTGCAATTATCTACGATAATGTATAATTTGAAATAATGTTTCTTTTGGTAGTTTACCTGTTAGAAACTTATCTTGTAATATAATAAATATAAAGTTTTGTTTTATACCAAGATTTATCTATCAAAGGTATGATTTATCATATTGACTTCTTCACAATACATCTTTATTTACATAGCAAAAATCAGAGTTACTAAAATTTTAAGGTAAGTTTTTAGGATTATAAATTAAAATTAGAAATAATAAAATAAAAATTCCAAATAATATTAGTGATGAAAATTCATTAGATATTTAGAATACAAATATTCAAATTTTGTTCGCGGGATCCAACAAAACACAAGTGGGCGGATGACAACAGCATGTGCACCGAGACATAAATTCAATTCTACATATGATAAAAAGTTTTAATGTATATAAGAAAATTTGATATACATATTCAATTATTTCTCAAGAAATTTACTATTTGTAATATTAACAATTTTATTGTGGATGTTATTAGATAAGCAAAGTATTTTGAAAAATATTTTCCAAATCATTATAGCTCCAAGCAATGAGTTCTTTCAATTTATGGTTTATTCCATAACGTACTCAAGAAACTTATTGATCACTAAAAAGAGATTATTGATATCAATAATAATTTATTTTTAAACTGATATTTATTTCGAATTCAATACGATTCCCGAAATATCGACTGCGCGCGAGCGAGAACATGTGGATTCGCGGGGAGGCGCGCGAAAGAGCGCTGTGCACGTCGAAAAAGTGTTGTATCTCCGCCGGACCTGCGCTAATGTTGAATTATATCAACTTATAGAATAAATTTTAAAAAATAATGAGGTTTTTTCAAATTTCAGAAATATTGAATAGGTCAGCAGAAGTTAACGCCCAAAGTTAGTGAAAAACGTCAAATTTTGAACATTAAAAAAAATATCTCTTTTAAAATTTTGTTTATTATTTTCAGTAATCTTTGAAAAAAAATCTTTGTTAAGAATACAGGTCGTACATTAAGGTTTTAACCACCTTCAATAAACAATGCTTATTATCTCAAATATGTAATAATGTATATTTAATTATTGATTCAGCATTTTTGTAATAATATCTTGAAATTTCCTAAATCTTTTTCTCCACAATTATTATATTCTGAATTCACTTCTGTAATTTTTGTTTGACTGTAAACCGTGATTCTGTCTAAAAACTAGTTATAAAATCTAGCCAGACTTCATATATTCGATTTCGTAAGAAACTCCTAGATAGCGCCAAGACAGTGACTTGACGGCAGAAAGGTTTGAGACGAAAACGCAGAAAAACTAGATAGTGTCAGAAAATCTAATCGTATTGCGCAAACAGACAGGCTTAAAAAATCACTGTACTGGCTTTATCATGATTCAAGACTGCCGCGAAATTTTTCCACACGGGTTACTTTACCTTGATACACTTGTTTCATCAGTCGTTCATCTATCATTCTCTCAGCATGTCCAAACCGTCTCAACAAATTTATTTTACATAGGGCTACAATCTCTGCACCATATGATTTGGGGATTATTCCATTACTGACTTTGTCCATCAGTATTTCGACGCAAATCATGCGCAAGAATTTCAGGTTAATCGCATCAATCTTATCCTTTTATCCTTTTGCCCTCTTATCCCTTTCACTCTCTTATCCCTTTTATCATCTTATCCTTTTCTTGGTAGGTTTAGATCTCTCTACCGTACAGCAAGTCTCTATAAATACAGAGATATGCAATGGTTTTAAATAAAAAATTATGCGCTGAAAGTTATGAAATGAAAAATTTATGTATTAGAAAAAACGGCCGAATATGTTAGGCATCAAAAAGTCCCTCTAATTTAGAAAACAACATTATTTATTTATTCATATAGTTGTAAAGTTTAATAATAAAATTGATTATTCTATAAATTTCGTAATAAAGTTTCACAATTGAAAATATTTAATAAAAATAAAATAAAACCAGTCAGCGTATTAGACAGTATAAGGCCGAATAATTTTATAATTTTAATTTAATATAAATATAACACTTTAGAATGCGATAATTGACTTTTTTTTTATTTTTATTAAATATTTTTAATTAAAAAACTTTATTATAAAATGTAAAGAATCATCAATTTTAATATTAAAATGTACTAATATATGTATTTGACCTATTTTTGTTGATAACTTTTTCTTACATATTTTGATGAAGAAACATCTAACTAGGTGTTCGGGTGAATGGAGAATGTGACATTAAATAATGAAAAGTAGTGATTTTATTTTACAAGCACAGGATCTATACACAGACTTCACATTTTTTCCCTAAATTCCCCTCTGTACCCCTTTTTAAAAGGAATTTCTTCGTTTCGCTTGTTTTCAAGAAACTTTCACCTTTTCTAGTTCTCAATTACTTGAATTGAAACTGCATTAATTAGAATCCAATAAGAAAATTCAACTATTTTTCGTTGAATGTTTTTGGTTGAAGCTTAATTTCTTTTGTTTAAGAATTCAATTTTTTTGTGAAAAATTCATCTTTTTGTCATTTAACTGTTTTTAATTGAAATTTGTAATTAAAATTTGTTCCCGGACTTTCCAGAAAATTAGTCAAAATTTTAGGTGTTAGTAGGGAAGATTGTTACTATTTCTGTAGCAGATTTTTAAGAGAGCTTGGCGAATCAGACGCAGTCGGTAAAAAAAGATTTCAGCTTCTCAGAGTTGCAAAAATATAAGATGATTCAATAAATAAGTCTTTCGGCAATTGTTTTTGTAATGTCTGCGAAAAAGAGATTTATATAGGTATTTTTGAACAACGAAAGAATATTGGATTATGTAAGACTGTAATGTGGATATGTATGTGAGGGAAAATTACATATTTATGAAGATTTTATTTTTATCCTAACTGGGATATGTAAACAGATGTTTAAAGGAAAGCATTTGTGTAAGACTTTCTACATAACCATGGAAATATCTTCAAATTTAAGCGTGAACTCACCCAAATGTTAACTTGACGATGTTATGCTGGCATCATGCCAAGTATACATCGTGGTGTCATTTTACACACCCGTAAATGAGTTTAATTGCTACTAAAATCTCAGAGTTACGCGAAATCTGTTGATACTAAAATATAATTAATTTGTGAAATTTTGAAAAAATTATAAATGTTTTCCATTTTTCCATGCCGATTATTTTATAAAATTCTGCTATTAACAGGGTCAAGACTGATTGCTTTATTATATCAGTTTTTAACAGAATTAAATAGTTTCCAACTCAGAAGTAAAATATGTAATGCAAATTATTATAAAAGTGATTTCAAACTTCACAGACTAAAATACTCTCAAAATAGGGAAAATAGGATGATTCTTGTAAATAACATTAATGTAGATACCATGTTGCTAAGGTTTCAAGTCAAAAAACATTTCATTTTTAACAAAATAGTGAAATTGAAGAAAATGTATTTTTAATAAAAAAATTGAGTTTTTAAACTAACAAGTCGAATGTTTCAGAATAAATTTGTATTTGAAACTTAAAACTGTGAGCTTTGAAGCAAAGGAGGTAAATTTTCAGTAAGGAAGTTGAATTTCCTACCTACGAAGATAAATCCTGAAACAAATGATTGATCAGTATTTTAAACATTGATAAATTTAACCAAAACTTTTTAAATTTTTAAGCAATAAAGACAAATCTTCCAGAAGACAGTTGAATTTTCAAATGTGAGATGAATTTTTCACTAAAAAGGATGATGTTTTAATCTAAAAAGACGAATGTTCAACAATAAAATATTACAATTTCCGACCTTACTAAAATAACTTTTTAATAAAATAGTCCCATTTTTAACAATTGAATAGGGTCTCATATTTATTAGTTTTATTTAGCTAACATAACATAAATTCACATAACCATTAAAAACAGTGCCTGGGCAAATAAGCCCATTATTCGAAGAGCAAGACGATATTTAAAATTGAATACATTTAAATTAGATAAAAATCAAAATCCTATTTAACGTCCAAAAATTAAGTTAATGTATAGAATTCCCGGAAATAAAACAAAAATTCCAACGTCCAAATTTGGACAACCTGCTTTAAAAGATCCTGTTTTCACAAAATAATTTTTCCTACAAAAAAATCTCTGGGCAAAAATAAAAAAGAGAAGAGAAAAATAAGAAGGCAAGCAACCCAATCCCCTTCCTTCTCTTTTTTATTTCTTTCGTCTTTTTTTATTATTATCAAATCACAATAAAAGAACATTTTTGAATAACTTTAACCAAAAACTATATTTATAAGACGATATTTATTGCAAAAGTGAAAACAAATCTGAAGTATTAGGCTATGGAGGGATGGAGAGAAGTGTTAGCCATACAATCACGATATGGAAAGAAAAAGAATGGAGTATTTTAGTGCTAGAGATATAGAAGAAGAGATTGGGCTAAACTATGAATAATGAGAGAAACGGGACGGGAAAAGAAAATTAATGGAAGGATGGGGGATGATGGATGAATAAAAATATAATAAATAGTAGAAGATGATAACAAATGAAGGAGTGCCAAAAATCTTTAGAAAAGCGATGGGTGGGGATAAAATAGACCAGTGTAGTAAAATTTAGATTGGTGAACGAGGTAAGAGAAGGGATGTATGGGGAAAAGAAAGAGAACATGCAGTGCATAATCTGTGAATGGGAAAATAAGACATGGGTGTATATATAAGAAGGATGTAGCAGAGGAATAGAAGATAAAGTAAGCTGATAAGAGAATGTGGTAAGGATTCCAGGGGAGGATGGATTAGGTGAGGGGTGGATGAATGAGTTGGAGAAGACTATAGCAGCGAATGAAAAAGAAGGAAGGAATGGATTTTAAAAAATAGCAAAATTGAGGTAGGAGAGAATTTAAAGAAAAAGAAGACGGAAGTCGCTTACATTAGGAGCGTGAGGATTTGGAAGTAATTTTTATACGATAATATAAATAGATTAATGTGCTAATGTGCTTTCGCTCACTTGTTCGCCAGTACGTCCAAAATTGGGATATCTTAAAAAGAGAAGTAACGATATAGACATAACAATTGATGTAAATAATTGTAAATAGATGTAAATCTTAAGGATAACATCATCTGAAATAAGTAGGTGGTTTTTTGTAAGAAATGCAATGCGACCCTCTATTTGTACTTAGTGATTTATTATTCTTATTTATTTTTATTATTTATTTAGTGTAGTTAAAGTAAGTGAGATGTAACACTAGATCCGAAAAACTGAAGCGTTCATTCATCATTTTATAGTAAGTCCTGCCTTTGGAATCGCGAAAGTGATTAATTATAATTGATGGATTGTTTTTTTGCCGGTGTTCAGTTAGTCAGCGGGGTTTTGCTTTAACAGTATTTTTTTATCGCACTTCGGAAGAACTGAATTGAAAGATTGCCAATGGGCAAAGTTGTTCTCGATAGACGCAGAGGCGCGGGAAATTGCTGTCATCGATTGAATAAAGTTATAAAGTCATAATTTCCGAATTAATTATTGCAACAGGCAGTCGGAGCCATTAGCACTAACTCTCCTTGAGTCGACAGCCATATTTTCTTCAATTCGCGGATATGGCGATTGGAGGAGGCATTCATAGGCGGTGGTGATTGTTGCACATACAAGGAGGGAGATCGAGGACTGTCAACTTTACAGGGCCGTATAAAAAGACTCAAGAAGTTACTGATACACAATTTAAAAAAAATTATAATAACAATTAAAAGCACTTACTATTTACTGTTTTAGCTTTGTCTGTGTTTTTGGATTTCATGGTCTAGGTGTTAATTATGTTTTTTAGGTTTCTCAGATAAATAAGGTTTTTTTGATTTTTTCAATCGTTTGGATTTTCTTTATTAAAAATTGGTTATAAACTTTGTAGTTTGGCTAAGAGGTTCTGCAAAGACTAAAGATTTTTGTCTGGACATGTTATTTTGAGTGGACTGACCATTTTAATGATCGAAGTTACTAGACTGACTGCAACTGCCTAGTTTGACTAGCAGTTCACTAATCAAGTGTACTAACTTTTGACGAATTTTCTGGCTTAATTGATTGTGGTTCGGATGGTTTTTGGGTTGATCAAATGCTTGAAATTTTTTCGATTTTTGGATTGACTATAGTAGTTTTTATGTTAACTGAAGATCCTTCTTATTGGCTCAGGATTGTTATGTTATCTAAAGTTTTGCAGTTTCATTTGTCGTTTATAAGTTTAATAAGAGTTTTTTGAAATATGAGCATTGGCTGTAGTTTGGAGGTTTTTCTGATTGCTTATGTGTTTTGTAGGTTGATTAATTAATTAATTAATTGGGCTGGAGGACTTTGTTAGCCCGCGAAACTCTAATCACTCATAATATCCTCAGTATGTTTATTTGAAAGAGTATTTGTGGTTTAACTAAGTGTTTGTGGGTTGACTTAATGTCTATCAAGTTTACGTTTTTATCATGAATTTGAGAACTGACTAAGAAATGTGGGTTAGCTGAAGACATTTTAGGTTGACTGATGATTCATGGATTATTTAGAGCATTGCAGCTTAACTATTCGTTCGCTGGTTTAACCATGGTTTCCTAAATTGGTTGATTACTATGTGTGGGTTTGTGTGTTTATTTTGGTTCTAGGATTTTCGTTGATTAAGGATTTTCAGATTGCTTGAGATATTTTGGTTTTCTTAGCTGACTACGGGTACAAAATCATGTGGGCTGACTAGCAGTTTATTGTATTACTGATTATTTGCGGGTTTTGAGGGCTACTGTAGATCTATAGATTTATGGTTTTTAAGGGGGTTTTAGGTTGACTTTGGGTTCACATTTTTGTCCTTTCTATAACTCTTGAAGGATATTATCGGATTGACTAAGAACTTGCATGTTGATTAAGAATCTTAAGGGTTGACTGAGGATTGGGAATTATCTAAAGATTTGCAGTTCGATTAGCCTCTAAGTTAATTCCAGATTCTTTAATGTTTTTTTTTCACTCTGGGTTTAAGGGTTTTCTGATTACTTGCGGAACTTCTCAGGGTTTTGTGGGTTTACTTAGTATTCTTTGAGTAGATGGAGGAATTGCGTGTTATCAGGGTTATCATGTTGATTGCGGAATTTTGAGCGGGTATTGTATTATATGGTGTCTGCGAGTATGAGAGTGCGTTTGCTTAAAATAATACCTTCATAATAATATCATTTCTCCATATTTCTCAAGTCTTATCACACAATCGCAAAAACTTTCTTGGAGTTCATTTGTATCTATCTATCTACCTAAAGACGGTATAGCTCAAGCAAAAGATACGTACTTTTAATACACTGCAGCACGCTATCTCTTGGGTTAATGAGCCTTGAAAGCGACCGAGGCGACTTCGGGTTTCTCACAGTAGCACCGGATGACGTGCAATCCAGACCTTTTGCCGGATAAATTCCGACTCGTAACCTGCACGATTTATCGTACACATACTCAAACACCCAATGCCGAAAACCTTCGCGTCGTGGATAAGAAGCCGAAATTGCATCCCTATCGGTATGATATCGAAGGAAATGGCTTTCTCGGCGTCGCGAAAGTGGAATCCTAATTTTTAAAGCTTCCACACCAACAAAGGTGCGACCCAAAATGTACGTTTCGGATTGGCTAAAAATATCCATGGACCTAAGATAAAAGATTATTAATTTAATAAGATTCTCCTCCATTACCTTTATCTCGAAGCAATTTTTAATTGCTCATAAAAGCCCGGTGGTCTAATGGAATTTCTGACATGCGAAGAATTATTTCAAGAGTTTCTTCGCACTTTGTGTTTTAATTTTTATTGAAATCACAACTTGGAAAAGGGAAAAGAAAAACTTCCTTACCAATTGTTGTATTTTCAAGCAAAAAAGATTGTTTACCAATTGAGATAAATCTAAACCCTAAAGACGGATTATCAACAATAAAAATTAGTTTCTAACAAAGCAGTTGTATGAAAAACAAAATAGTTGAACTCTTAAGCCAAAAAGGCGATATTTTAACAAAACAGTTGAACTTTTAATTACACTCAACTTCCCGTTAAGTCAAAGCCTTTGAAATAAAAACAGTTCAGTTACGTCAAATTTCCCTTAACCTCACTAATGTCTATTGAGGCGGAGAGGATAAACGCGTGGGCTTTATACGTGTGCCGAGTGTATCTGTGTTTGTGCTGCTAAGTGTCACGTGTTGCTAAGTGGAGGGGATGTAAAATGTGAAATTACTGGGCAGTGCGTTTTGATATATGTGATCATTGACCTAACTGAGCTTTAACTTCACTGGAAGTTGAGTGTAAGTAGTTAATTTTTCAGGCAAAAGGACGATTTTTTCGTAGACAATTTGAAATTTCTAAAAAACAGGTAATTTTCAGCGAAAACAATGAACTTTTACCCTAGAAAGATGACTGGTCTACCATAATAGACGAATTCGTTATCCAAAAGGACACATTTTTAACCTACAAAGATACATCTTCAATTAAATAGTCAATTTCTTGAACAGAAAAGATTTTTAAGAAGCAGTTGTATCTTCCAGCAGATAGTTAACTTAAGATGTCAAAAAGACAAATTTTTAAGAAGCGATTTGAATTTTCAAACAGAGAACTTTAATTTTCAAACTACAATATTCATTTGTTAACAAGAAAGATAAATTTTCAACCAAGAAATATCACTTTTCTGCGATAAACGACAAATTTTTAATCCAAATGAAGCAATTTTTATCTAAACAGTGGAACTTTTGACCAAAATAGATTAATTCCTCAACTACAAAGTTGCATTATCAACATGATGCTCAAACTTTAAAACAAAAAAGATTGAAATTCTACCAAAAAGAGTTGTATTTTCAAAAAAATAGTTGAATTCATAAGTTAAAAATACAAATTTTTTAGAAGACAGTGAAATTCAATGAAAAGGACGAGTTTTCATCAAAAAAGTTATATTTTGACTAAATATTTCAATTTTCTATTAAATTATGAATATTGAAGCAAAGAGATTTATTTTCTACAAAACAGTGAAATTTTCAATCCAAAAATACTGTATTTGAACCAAAAAGTTAATTTGCATCCAAGCAGTTCAATTTTCAACATGAATGATAAATTTTCAAGTACAAAAATTAATTTTTAGAATGTAGATCAACCTTAACTGAAAAGAATGAATTTTAAAGAAAATATATAAATTTTTAAACTAATAGGTGAATTTATATCCAAACGAGATGACTTTCGAACAAAAAATACTTTTACCCAAAAATAGTTGGATTTTCGCATGTTAGAGACAATTGAGACAAAGGGGAAACATTGTAATATGGGGGAGAGTGTTAAGTTTTAAATATGAAAGTTCATTTCACACTTATTGAGTTTAATAGTTTTCGGCATGACTCCCTTAACCCCTTAAACTGGTGAAGTAATTTATGGACGACCACTAACCTGCAATCTTATCATAACTCTAAAGTAAAGTACTATCGCTCTTGGCAATTGGTATAATAATTAGGCAAAAATTCATATTGACGCTAAAATTATTCTGAATGAATAAAGAAAGATTTCTTCTGGTGTAAAAATAATTGTCGGTATGTTCGAATAGATCTGCCACTGTGTAGGGATCGCGACAATTTACGTCTGTCACTTGCACCACAAACATGATATTTACATTTTCCAGGAGAACTGTTCTCGATCCAATCAAAGTTCCAGAGGCTTGCGCGATCTTTTGTAAATTTCCGACCCCTTGAATGCCTTACTTGCAAACAGGTCGTTGTGTATCTCTTTCGAAAGGTTGTAATTATCACCTTATAAAAAGTCATCCGAAACCGCTACCTCAGTGATTAATAAGGCACTTTCGAGCCAAATTTCGGGAATTATAATGTTGGCGACGAAACCTGAATATCTGTCTCCCAATACTTATATGATTATCAATATAACGAGAGACGCGGCGTTATGTTTTATTCACGAAGAGCAAAGTACTTCGAATTTAAATCTTTTAAAAGAATATACTGAAAAGGCTATACTTTTTGAAACAAGTCATGTAAATTCTGGGAGGCATTTCTCAAGGATCACATAATGAGGCAAAAATAAAGTTGCGGTAACAAAATAATTTTTTTGTAAAGTTTTTGCTCGTTTTACTAAAATTTGTTTGTGATTACCACGTAAGTGGTTGGTGCTTTAGGCTATACAGTTTGTTACTTGTATAACATAATTTTGTTGCTCATACCCAAACACGATTGATGTCAGCCGATATGCTAGAGAAAACAATATATATTTTCGATTTGATCTATGAGCTTTTTAGAAGTTTTTGTTAAATTAAATAAGGTTTTATTGCATGTAACTAGTGGCAGATATTCTTCGGGGAAATGATATGACTTTTTGCGAATTAAAAGGTTTTTGCTTCTCAGAGTTAGATTCCTAAAGCGAGTGACGGTGGCTGCAGTAATTTTTCTCGATTTAACTTTATAATGTAAGATTATGGACACATTTTCTTTATATTTTTTTCCGCAATTAAAAGAAATATTCCTACTTCACAGAAAAGGGTAAACGAAAGGAAATTGCTTTCATTCTGTAAAATGCATTTCATTTGAGGGTACGCTTTGCGGTTAATCACAATTTCGGCTATAAGGATGAGTTGTCCTAAAGAAATTGAAATGTGTTCTATCAAGAAAATCCTTGTTAAATCGAACCCATTACATAGAATCAATTTATTTCTCTAACTTAAGCGATTTTAGTATAAATAAAATGTTTTGTTATATCCACAAGACATAAATGTTTCTTGAGCCAAACCATATTGAGCCTTCCACCAAATAATTGTATTGGCTACAAAAAGCTTTGGTTTTATAACAAACAGAATCTTTTTCCGTCAACCTGACATTTTTCACAGTAGCCACGGTACAGTAGTTGCACCTTAGGTAAGAAAGGGTATTTTCCCGAAAAAATAGGAATTAAAAGGAGATTTTATTCATTAATAAAATACTGTATATTTAATAGGTATCTCGTAAATATTGTAGGGAAGTTGCCTCTAAAAGTATACAGAGCCTTTAGAAAATTGTCCTCAAACCTTTGTACTTATTTTGAAACCCTACTCAACACTTCAGCACTTTCTCCTGATAAAAATACATCAGGATAATTTCAAAAAGATCAAATATTGAAAAATAAATAAACAAAATGATTAGAAAATGCATAGGTCTGAATTTTTTAAACGTGTTTTAATCAGTAGATAGATTTTGATTCCTTGTTTTCATCAATTTATTTTCTGATTTATTCTTTTTACTACAGTACCCTCATATGCTA
Source organism: Druon quercuslanigerum (assembly GCA_010014905.2). Lineage (NCBI taxonomy): Eukaryota > Metazoa > Arthropoda > Insecta > Hymenoptera > Cynipidae > Druon > Druon quercuslanigerum. Next base: position 29,879 of record JAAAKG020135095.1, read on the forward strand.
CTTGTTTGCATATTATTTTCGTTTTACAAACTTTCTGTCTACAGCCACTACCAGTATACTTTCTTCGGATACGCCGTTTTACGTGCTTTACTGTATTTTAAAATTATTGGGTTCAAAATTCAATAACTATGGTAGAAAGTGAGTAATTAATTTCGAATAAAATATTTAATTATATTTATCAAGGATACGAAAGTAATTTCGGCGGAATTCTTGACATTTGACAATTATATCTACAAACTTAAAATATAATAATTTGAATGGAAACTAAGTTTATTATGAAACGTATCAAAAACATAATTAGGCTATGAATAAATAATATCAAAATCATTTGAAAATGATGTTGTATACAGAAAAGAACGAAACTTTCGTTACGTTTATTTCGTTACTTTCGAGAAAAAATTTTGATGAAACAAAATTTTGTTGTAATTTTTTACGCTCAGTATTAGGTTTCAGCTAAATTGTCTTGAAAATAATTAATTTACTTTTCTGTTGAAAACTTCTCATTTTTGGTTACAAATTGAAATATTTTGTGAAAGATGCAGCGCTTTTGACGTGAAAATTCAACAATTTTGATGAAAATATTTTTCTTCCTTTACTGAATAATACAGTCCGACTTGAAAATTGTACAATAGTTGAGACTAGTCATTTCCTGTCAATTTTGGATCGGTGAATTCAAAATCGAACTTTGGCCTATATTTGAGGTTATGTTCTGTCGCTCGTTCTTTTTTCTCAAAAAACTGCATGTAAAATTTTAAAGTATCACTCTTTCCCTTTCAAATGTTGTTGAGGCTGCTAAAATATCTTTTTTCTTCGCCAAGATATTGAATTTTGAAAATTTCAAATATTACAAATTGTACAGGCCCGGTAATATACAGGTGCCTGTGCTATAGGTATGACTAAACTTGTCTCGTGCATTTTTTCGAGCTTAAACCTACAGAGCCAAGCTCACGTACCACAAAACCCAAACCCATAAACTCTAAATCCACAAACCCACAAACCCCAAACACACAAACCAAACTCACAAGAACTATAGCACAGACACCTGTGTATTTTCGGGTCTGTACAATTCTTAGTATTTGAAATTTTGAAAATGGAATATTTTGGCGAAGAAAAAAGATATTTTATAAAACTCAACGGCATTTGAAAGGGAAAGAGTAATCAGTAAAACTTTTATAATTCGAACCGCCGATAATTAGAATTTTCGATAATTCGAAGTTTTTTGTTGGTCCCTGCCAAAACTCCTATTCTTTCAATGTTAAAAATATTCTATAATTCGAATTTCGATCATTCGAAGTGTTCGTTAATTCGAATAAAATTTGACATACCGAGAGTTTATAGTTTCGATAATTTGAAGTACAAGAGCTTCAGGAAAAATCCGCCAACAATGAGCAGATGCAGAGAATGTTTAATTGTAATATATTTTTTAAATTACCATGATTTTTTTTCAAAATCAAAATTGAAATTGATTTTTCAAAGTAAAAAAACGTATTAAAAAAATCCTATTTCAAAAAATAGCTCATTATGTCTCATTATGGCTATGTATATTGACAACCTGTTGAGAAAATTACCTATGGTCAAATTTAAGTGACAAAATAAAAATGATTAGTTTATTTACTTATTATTAGAAAACTAAATTATTTTTACTAATTTTTTTTATTATGACAATGCCTGAAAACTACATTATTCGGTAATTCGAATGTTTTTCCACGCCCATGCCACTTCGAATTATGGAAGTTTGGTTAACATTTTGAACTGCAACGTTAAGAAATTATAGTTGATGTTAGTTTTGTTTTTTACATTCTCATCCAGGAAAGGTATTAGATTTGTGTAAAATTTGATTCCAAAAAACAGGTTTTTACGAATGTGTCTGTCTGTATGTCTGTCTTCTGTGAGTATGATAACTTTCGAAAGAATTTACAGCTTAAATTGGCCTTTGGTACGATACGAAAAAGTTAAATACAAAAAAATGTTTCTTTTTACACACCCTACAAGATTAGCATAACGACTTTTTGAATTTTTTTGGAAAATCGAAAATTCAAATTTTTGTTGCACAAAAAACGCTGTAAAATCAAAAATTCCATTTTACGGCCAAACTATGCAAGATACGGCAAAAATTTTGCAAACAAAAAAGATCTACAAATTTGTTATTGGTAATATATTGATAGGATATATAGTTTTTGTTTTATTCTTAAAAAAACTATACTTTGTTAAAAGTATAATTGTCAAAAATTCATTTTTATGGTTAAAGATTCATAATTTTAGTTGAAATTCATCTTTTTTGGCACAAAGTTTCTTTCTTGATTAAAATTCATGTTTTCGGGTAAAAATTAAACTATTTGGTTGCAAATCAAAATATTTGGCTAAAAGTTAAAGTAATTTGTTGAAAAATAATTTCTTAGGTCTTTGAAATCATCTTTTCAGTTGAAAATTCATTTCTTTAGTTAGAAATGTACGTATTTTGTTAAACATTCGTCCTTTTGAGATAACAATTGAGTTATTTTGGTAAATAATTCAACCAATTGGTTAAAAATCAACTTTTCTGTTAAAAATTTATCATTTTGAGTTAAAAAGTCAACTGTTTCGCACAAAATTCATTGTTTCGACTTTAAAATTGAACAATTTAGTTTAAAAAATTTTTTCTTTCTTTACAGGAAAATCTTGATTGGTTGAAAGCTTAACTATTTTGTTGATAATTCGCGTTTTTTGTTTGAAAATCTACCTTTGTTATAGAAATGTAATCTATTTGGTTGAAGATACACTATTTTATTGGAAAAATTATATTCTTGTTTTTTCTTGTTTTGCCTACTGGTAATAGGTTAACAATTAAATATTAATATAAAATCAGTACGCAAAAAAGAACTAACATCAAATAAAATAACTCACATAAATCTGTTAAGTACTATAACATCAAACATAAATTAAATTGAGTGTTAAAAATACAACTGCTTTGATAAAAATTAATTTTTTTGGTTCCAAATTCATAATTTTAGATGAAAATTCATCTATTTGGTTACTAATTCGTCTTTTTGTAGAAAATTAACCTTCTTGGATGAAAAGTCATATTTTTGGTTAAAAATTAAACTATGTTGGTATCAAATTAAGTTATTCGGTTCAAAATTTACTTGTTTATTAACAATGTATATTTCCGAGTTAAGTTCAACTATTTTTCTCGAAAACTGGTCTTTTTGGCTTGGAAATTCAACAGCTTAGTTGAAATTTCTTTTCTTTCTTAACTGAAAAATCTTGTTTGTTAGAAAAATAAACTATTTTCTTGGAAATTCGTCTTTTTAATATTATTTAAAATTATCTTTATTAAAAATTAAAATCTCGTTTTTTTGACATTTTAAGCATTACATTTTTTGTTTTTTATACATTTTTTTGAAAAGCTGGCTGTTTTATTTAAAAATCCAACTAATGTTTTTTATCAAATATTCATCGTTTTAGTCTACAATTCATCTCTTTCCTTGAGAATTCGTCTTTTTTTCTAGAATATTAATTTTCTTCTTTAAAAAATTGTTCTCCTTTTTTTCTCTGCTGAGGAAATATTTGAAAGTGGCTTCATCAAAAAGAATCTCGACCATGAATTTCTGTTTATGATTCTTAAAAAATGAGTTGATAATTTGTAAAAAAGGTAAAAATAAAGTAACAGTGGAGAATTGGGTGCAAATTATATATTTTAGGTGTTTTATGGGATTGTTCAAATTGAAGGTGGAGAAAAGAGAATTGGGTAAAAAAGCAAGGGACTACGGTTTCTTATTTCTGTTTCTTTACAAAACAAAACAAATTGTGCAGATACTTAATATCCGGTTCCAAGTGGCAGTTTGTGTAGGAGGCGTTTTTGGACCGATATTCGATGTTCGTATAACGTAATAATGAAGGACGCGTCACCTTCACACGAAAAGCTGGTGTCGGAAGTAAAAGGAATACTGATAAACATGGCGAATATATCTTGGTATTCAAATTTAAAATTTTCTTAATGCTTAGTACAGTACCGGCCAGAATGTTGAGTTCAATTTTCAAGTCTTATCATCCACTTTTCTGCATGCTCCAGGGAATTAAATAGAAAAAATGCAAACTTTGTTACACTAAAGCTTGAAATCTCCTTTTGAAATGAGACTAAAAAAATAATTAAATACTTCCTGGTTCTCGAATTATCATGAAATATGTTGAAGCGTGATCAAGAAGAAAAATCGATTCGTGGAGTGGCAGTCAAACTTCTGTCTTTTGGTAACGCATTGGAAGCAAGCACATTTTTACGTTAATTCCAAAACCCGTAAATATTTAATTTAGTTCTTGATCTCATTTTAAAAGTGAGATTTTGTACTTCAATCGGGCAAAGTTGCAGTTTTGTCTGTTCACTTTTCGAAATATGAAGAAAGTGTAGATTAGGATTCGAAAATTTGTAAAAAAAAGAAGGGCAAGTAAGTTTTCAATAAGAATTTCTTTAGTAGATTAAAAATTTTGGCCGGCACTGTACATGAGTACAATATGCAAATTGCAATTTACCATGCATAAGCTAACGTGCCTTGCGGCTGCTATTCATAGGTAATATCGAAAATTTTAAATGCGTTGAGTGCCGGAATGTGGAGGCGTACTCGCATTATATTCCTTATAGGTTAAACCGACCCGCCCACTTACCGTGTCCCAATACCTGGCAGCGATATGTCAACAACTACTTTTCACTCGTGACATCGAGTTTATCGCGCCTCTGCGAAGTCCAGCTTTATAAAACCGATTACCAGTATGGCGGCATTTTTCTTATCATCCATGCCAAAACTAAAGATTGCAGTATTTTGCTCTCAAAATTCCAAAAGCGGAACGAAGAACAAAATGTAAAAAAGCACGTTGACTTGCTCAGCCCATTTAAAAAGGGGTGCTGACTAGACCCTAAACAGTATTTCTATTTTTAATTAAAGATGTTAAATTATAATCGGGCATGAAGTGGGTGTCAAGATAAGAATATGTTTAATTAATTACTGATTCGACTAAAAAATGATTGGATGACATCTAGACACTAATAAGATTACAAATTTCGTTTTCGGGGTTTTCGTGAGTCTAGCCCTAAATCTGTTTTTCATTAATAAGGATACCTTAATTTTACACAATTTCAATCTAAACTAGTAATTTTTGTATTATTTTTAACTTTATTTACTATATACTAATATGTCGGTTTTATTAATCCCTTGTATAATAATAATATTTATTTTTTCACTATTTCCATTAACCTCTTATGTGCTCTGAGAATTTAATGAGAATTTGTGAGCATTTTGAATCAGGATTTAAAAAATCGCATTTTCTATCTAGCGCTTCATTTAAATAGTAAAACAAGTCAAAGTATTAGAAAACGTGTTATTCGCTGCAGTATCATAGTTTGTAAATTCTTCTAGGTATAAAAATAAAACATACACTTACAAGATTAATAATATTAATGCAAATAATTTTTTTTTAAATACATTTTAAACATTTTTCAGTTGAGTTTTCAAATCAGAAAGGTAAATTTGGAATCTAAGAAATGAATTCTTAACTAAAATAATAAATCTCTAACCAAAAATATGAATTTTCAATCAAGTATTTAGTGTTTCATTCGAGCAATATTTGACGAGGAACATACTAAACGAGAAAAAATCTCGTTCAATTTTTAAAATTATCATCTCGGCTCGTCTCGTTTACACGAAAGTATGAGTATTAGTTTCTAGTATCCTCTTTTTCTTCCAATATTTGACATTCAAAACGTCAAAATTTGAAATAAGTAGATGACGAGACGAACCGACACGATAAAAAATTCACCGAGTATTGGACATATAAAAAAACCTTTTGGGAGCCCAGTGAATTCGATCGGGGTAACTGATTTTCTCGGCTTTGAATGCAACAGAACAAATATTTATTGAATTTTCAACCCAAAAAAATAATTTTCAACCAAGAAAGACTCATTTTCATTAAATTACATACATTTTTACCTAAAAAGACAAATATAGAAGATCTAACTTTTTAGATAAAACAAGTGAAACAAATTTAATTTGCAGTTGTAAAAGTAAATTTTAAACAAACAAAAAAACCGAGTTTTTAGCCAAATTAAATAATAAATAAAAAATTGAATTTTGAACTCAAAAGATATTTTTCTCTCTCCAAATCCCCCTCCCCCCCTCTCTCTATCTATCTATCTATCTATCTATATATATATATAAACGAATTTTGAACGAAATATTTTTTTAAACCGAAAAAACATATTGATAGCAAAAAATAGAATAGTGCAATTTTCTACAAAACAGAACATATTTTAACGAAAAATATTATATTTCTATCATTGAATTTTCAACTAAAATCATTACTTTCAATTAATGACTGTACTCTTTTATTAAAAAAACGCGGACTCTTAAACAATAGTTGAATTTTCACCTAAAACAAATAAATCTTTAACTATTATTATTATTATTACACCATTAAGCCGTTTCCCTTTCGGGGTAGGCGTGACTCACTCGGTAGGGAGGGGAGT
>JAAAKG020135096.1:0-13636 GCA_010014905.2 Druon quercuslanigerum
TTAAATATTTTTCTATAAATAATTATAAGTTACTGAAATTTTACAACATTTCTCTGTTAATTTCAGTCTTTGGCGAGTTATGAACGAAGTCACTTCAATTTATTTATATATTTATGTATATATATATATTTATTATTTATATATATCTATTTATTTTTTTCATATTTTTGGTTTGTACTTTTTGAATTTGGTTTTCCTGGAATTTTGTAAATCTTAACTTCCGAATGAGCAGGATGGCCCGCTGGACTGAATTTAATAAGACCCGGAAAAAACGAAAAAAGAAAGTAAATTTATTTTTTGACTGGGAATTTTACAAGGTTAAAAAAAATGTGTCCAACTTTGATTTCAAACGTTTTTCAAACCATTAGTTAACTTTTTATCTTTTTCCATAATGATATTATTCAGTTTAGAATGCGTAATACGAGAGTATTTCTGCTTAAAAATTTGATCCAAAAGATTTCAATTTTGAAGCGTTCATTTTAATCACATGAATGTTAAAATGCCGATTTAAAGAATTAAAAAATTAAAAATTGAAAGACTTTGGAATAGAAGGTTTCGGATAAAAAAAGTTAGTTGATCAACTGTAAATATAAATTAATTATTGACAAAAGTGAATGATATTTGATTTTACAAGGCAATTCCAGATCAGTGCACGATTTTAGGATTTTCAGATTTTAACGTTAAAAATTAAACTGTTTTAATTGGAAAGTCTTATTAGTTGTACAAATTGAAACGCCGATTGATACTTTACAAACTATTTTCAATTTTAAAATAACTTGAAAATAACATTCATAAATAAAGGCTTTATTATTTAATTATTACTTAATATTTAATATTTAGAAATATTTGATTGTTCATGTAATAACAGCAATATTAAATCAAATACTTGAAAACTAAGTAAAAAAATTAACCTTCTAACTTTACAATTTTAAGTGTTCTGCTTAAAAAAATTTATATATTGAAGTCAAGTTGTTACATTTTTATGTATAAATATTAAATAACAATTGAACACCTATAATTCTTACAAAAAATGCAAGTAAATCGAATAGATATTTAAAAGTTTTGACAAATTAAAAAATTAATTAGAAATTGGAAATAATTTAAAATAATTTAAAGGAAGTGTCTAAGCCTATGGCCTAATTTAAAAAAAATAGATTTATGCAGATTTCAAGCAAAAAATGTAGAAATTTTTAAAGAATTATGAAAGGTTATAGGAGAATAAAAAACATTACCTTAAGATTGCTAGGGAAATTGAAAATGAGTTTTTATTTTAAAAATATAATTTTAAGGGAATATTGAAAAAGATTTAGAAAGATTTGCAAAATTATGAAAAATGAATTTGGCAGATTTTAAGGGAACTTTTTTTTTAATATAATAAAACACGAAAATCATTTAAAAAGATTTTTGGAGGTTCTGAAAAAAATTTAAATAATTAAAAATTTGACAAAATTTAAAACAACATGTAGATCTTTCAAGTTTGTTAAATAAAATTTTGAAGCATTTTAAGAACTTTTAAACCATTTAAAATAAAAATAATTAAACTTTTAATTTAAGAAGTGTTTAGTTTATGAAAAAAATGTAATCTTTCAATTTTTAATATTTCTAGCTTAACATTTCATAAAGTGAAATAATTTTGAACATTTTTAAATCACTATTTCTTCAATTAATATCATTGAAAATGACAACGTGGATTCATATTTTTGAATTTTTGAAAAAATCAACATTTCTGAATCTTAGAACTCCTTGAATTTTTTTCTTTTATGAAAACAGCCACCCTGATGAAGAATTTTAATTCTCAAATCTCTCTTTAATAATAAAGGTAAAAATTCTGTTCATAACTTTCAGATTTTTTGAAAGGTTTCAAGATAATAAAATTTATTCTCAAGGTGCCAGAGAAAATTATTTTCTTTCAAATAATGTTGAGAGTATATTTAAAAACATTTCAAATGATTTTTTTAATCTCGGAAAAGAATGTAGAAGGTTTTAATGAAAAAAATTGAAATTTTGTATGATTACAAATTTTAAGAAAAAATTCGAATAAGTTTAAGAGGTATTTAGAAGTTTTGAACAGTAACAAAAATAATTTTAAACTTAAAAAGATTTTAAAAAATTTTTAACCAAATGTAGCTTTTTGAAAATTTGGAATAAAATATTCGAATCTCTTGAAAAATGTTGAAAGGTTAAAGGCAACAAACAAGTTTTCTTTAAATTCTTGTTTTTTTTTTTTTATTTAAAAAAAGGTGCTCATATAGTTTGTAATATTTTTAAAAAATTTAGGAATAATTAGAGAGTTTGACAATTAGGAGAGATTTGGTTTAAGCCGAAACTTGTTTTTTTAAAGAAAAATATAAATCGTGTGAACTTGGCTTTTTAAATAAAAGTGGCCTTAAGGCCCCTTTTTAGTTGCAAAATCAATACTTACATTTTTCTTTCAGAATTCATCATTTTGGGCTGAAAATGTATCTATTTTCTTGCAAATTTATGTATTTTGTTGAAAGTTTGCCCTTTTTGGTTGAAAATGCAATTACTATGTCGAAAATTCATATTTTTTTGAAGATTTATCATTTTAGTTAAAAATGCACCTCTTTACCGGGTGGCGATTCACCGGACGATTCCAAATTCCCAGTAATTTCCCGATTTTTCCTGGTCAAGTTTTTCAATTTTCCCGGTCAATCGAAAGTAAAATATTCATCTATTTTGTTAAATTTATCACGTCCATTCTAAACATTCTTTAGCACAACAGAGCGAACAATTTCAAAACAAGTGAATTTTGAAACAAATATTTAAATTTCCCACTGAAAAATATCAATTTTCAACAAAAATAGAAAAGTTAAACTTTCAGTTAGAAAAATTAGTTAGAATAGTTGAATATTAAACTGCAAGGAATATATTTTAACTAAAACGATGAATATTTAAAATGAAATACTTGAATTTTCAACCACAAAGATGAATTTTTAAACAAAAAGATAAATTTTTGACTCAAAAATAGTTGAATTTTAAATAAAAAACATGTGTTTTAAACTAAAGCAATGAAACTTTACTGATATAATTAAATTTTCAAACTAACAAGTTAATTCTTATTGGAAAAATATAAATTATAAACCAAAATTTAATTAATTAAATTTTAAAGTTTAAAAAATTATTACTAAGATGATGAATATTTGAATAAAATTAATTTTTAGAAAAAAATTGAGTTTTCAACCAAGAAGATTAATTTCTACCAAAAATGACGAATTATCAACTAGAAGATAATTTTTGAACCAAAAATTGAATAATTGAATGCTGAGCCAAAAAATGAATTTTTAATCAAAGAAATAAGTTTTTAATTAATATTATGGAACATTTAACTGGTATAATAGTTACATTTTCAGTTGAAAGAAAAATAATGATCAACCAAACAGGAAACAATTTTTCAACAAAATAGTTAAATTGCCGGGAAAAAATCATTTTCATCCAAAGAGAAAACAATATTTCAATCAAATGGCTCATTTTTTAAATCAAAAAATTAATTTTTAATTAATATAAAATGCTAAGTATTTATCTGGAATAGTTGATCTTTTAACCAAAAAGAAGATAATTTTGGATATTTGAGTGTTATATAAGTTGAATTTCAAGTTGAAAAATTACATTCAACAAATAGAACTAACTTGAAAAAAAATATTTAAATTTTCATACAAATTGTTTACGTTTCAAATAAAATTATAAATCTGTGACTATAATATTTAACTAAAATAATTTATTTTTTAACCAAAAAGATGAATTATCAACGAAGAATATTGATTTCTACCAAAAAAGCCAAGTTTTCAACTAAAAAATAATTTTAAATAATTAAAAAGTTAAAATAGAAAATTAAAATAATTTTTAACAAAAGAGTTTAATTCTCATCTAAAACGATAAATAATTAACTGCGATACTTGATTTTTTAACGCATAGAAGAATTTTTTGACAAGAAGTTTAACTTTCAAAGAAAAAGATTATTTTTCGCTAAAAAAATCTATTTTTTAACAAATTACGTGCATTTTCAACAATATAGTTGGATTTCCTATTAAACGTTTTCATTTGAATTGTTGAATTTTGAACAAGGAAAGATCAATTTTCAACCAGAAATAGAACAGTTGAATTTTTAGTTGAAGAAATTAATTTTCAACAAAACTGATGAATTTTCAACTAACATAATGATTCTTCAATTGGGATATTTGAAATTTTTATACAAAAAATTTTAAACAAAAAGTTGAATTTTTACTTAAAAAATGATCATTTTCAGCCAAATATATATATTTAATTATATGTTTACTTGTGAAAAAATTGTTATGCTAAGAAAGCATGAAAAAGATTTACAATTGAAAAACAAACGTCCAAACGGCGCATTAGAGACAAAAGTCACAATTGTAAAAAGAGTGAGAAAAGCAATTTTCAAACAAAAATAAAATTGTTGAACTTTCTCTTACAAATCTAATTCTTCACAAAAAAACGTATTTTCAGCAAAATATTACATTTTCTACTGAAATATTTAAATTTGTAGATAAAAAAATTGATTTTCAACAAAGTAGTTACATTTTCAACCAGATATAAAATTTTCCATTAAAATAATTAATCTTTAATAAAAAACAAAGATTTTTTAATAAATGATTTTAATTTTTAACCAAGTATTTGAGTTTTTAAATTAGTAAATGAATTCATAAACTAATAAACACACTTACATGCTCTACGATTCTAAATGAAGTAGAAATCACTTTTCTAAATTGACAAAAATTATTTAAATAATGAAAAATTTATATCTTTTTTGTAGAAAATTTAATTTTGTTGGTTAAAGAGTAACTTTCTTACTGATATTTTGGCTCGATGTTTGTGAAATCTTCCAAAATATTGTGAATGCACACCAAGAAATGTTAAGCCTAAAAGTTAATAGGCAAAAGAAAAGAATTCAAGGAATTTGTAGCTGAAAAAAATTTTATGTTTGAATTTCGTATGTGGGCCATCCCCTAAAATTTATGGATGGCCCGGAGAGTGAAAATAGGGAAATTAATCACTTCCCTAATTTCAACTTATCAAAAAGCTGACAAGCCTCAGCCTCTGCCGCAGCAGCTGCTTTTTTCCGCTCGTATTCGCGGTACTTTTTAGAGCAATCTTGAAAATATTTCTGGCTACTTGTCATTTTAATTTCCTGAGCGGATTCCATGACGAAATGATGCATTATTTATTGTTAACCCCCCTTATCTACACTGGGCGCAACATTTCACTTTCGAGAGAGGCTGACGATAGCGCCCCTCTCGGTTCTTCGAGTAACTAAATATCGTCATAATATTTAAATTGATAAAGAAATTTTTTAAGAGATCTCATGCCTCTTGTCAGACAGGGTCTTGTAGTTTAAAGAAAAATTATTAATCCGTAATATTAAGAAAGTGCCAATTTTTACTCAAAAAATTATGGTTATCCTTTAGGCGAATTTGATTCGTTCCAGTTATTTCCAGAGCGGCGCTAGTGGTGTGAGAGTGGCGCTCGTTGTCCCAGAGCGGCGCTAATTGCAACTAATGTCCGTTAATGTCTACAAAGGGAAGACCGTTTTTCCGATAGTAGTTCTTTTTTTTAAGTTTTTCGGCGAACAAAATGTTATTATTGTTTGATAAACTGTAGAAATTAAAATTAAATTAACCATTCAATGTTGTAGTTATGTATGTTTCATACGATTTATATGAACAATAAGGGGAAATGATGAATTAAAAAGTGATAATTTTTTATTTGAATTTGTAAAGAAATTTAAGTATGGTCCGAAATTAAACATTTCTTTTTAAAATTTATAGTAATCATAAGATTTTGAGGAACTTGATCACCTTTCCCATTTAAAATTTAAATTTTAGAAAACCAATTCAAATTTTAATTGAGTAATTGCCATTAATTTTAACCTAAGAGTACATAAATTTACTTTTTAATTTTATTAAATTAGTAATTTAATAAAAATGCAATAAATTAAGCGTATCTTGCCCTATTATTATTTTTAAATACAACAAAAATCTGAAATCCCACCGAAAACATCTGCGATACGAAAATTCAGCCAAATACAACTAAATGTGTTTTGGAAAGACTTATTTCTATTGTTGAATACTTGTTTTGAAATTATGACAAACAATCTTAAACACACATTTATTCCAAAATTAAAATGCATATGTACAATTGTACCTGTTTTTTTTTTCTAGCCAAGTTGTATCTATAATGTGTAAAATCGCTTTTTAAAATTTATTTAAAAAATGTCAAAAGGGTACTTTGTAAAAAAATTTTCCTAATATATTTTATTATAAATGTTTGTTCGCTGATTTTTTTGGTGTGATAAATAATATTTTCAGAATTCGCGATAATATGAATAATTTTATGCAGATAAGGAGATTTCACATGAGAAATATTTTCTTAAGAAAGTCTGCTATATGATTTCTTATTAATATGATTTGTTCATATTTCTGAAAATAAAATTTTAAATTTTATATAATGTTCGAAATTTTATTCTTTAAAGTTCTTTAATTTTAATGTTAACGTTTTCTGTTTAAACACATAAAATTTCATTAATTAAATTTCGACTTTACTATTTTTTAAATTTGTCATTAAAAAAAAATTAAGTTCAAAATCATTTAATCTTAAAAGCCTCCCATTAAAATCGTATAGGTTTTTAAATTTTAAGTGCCTGCATTCAATTCGTAGGACTTAAATTTTATCGAATTTCTTTTATTGCAAGTGTGAATCTCGCAATCTTGGAATCAGGGTATCAGGGTTTCTTGAATTTAGAAGCAAAACACTTTTTCTTAAGAAAATGTGTTTATTTAGAATAGCTCTTAACCTTCGAAAATCGTCATCAAATCGTAGGAAATTGTTTCACAGAAACATCAAATAGAGATAGCTTACAACTGAAAAACTGTGCCCATTGTTCTTTCTTTCCACCCACAAATTATCCAACGTATGCCTCCCAAATTCTTTCGAATTTGTAACGGAACAAAGAGAATTAAATAGCATCAAATTCAAGAAAATATCAGTACGAACACGGACAATACAATATTTTCTTAATTTAATCTTAATTCTTTTTCCGTGCATTCTCATCATAACGTATCGAAATCTTGATAAAAAGAGTTAAATTCTTTCACTAAGATGAAAGTTACTCGTTATCGGCGTTGCTCGCTTGGAGATAAACTGGCTGCTGTCCGCTTTGATTGACTTGGATCAACTGCGGTTGCGCTTGAATTGGGGCGGCTTGGATTATTATTGGTTGATTACTGCCGCCCTGCACTTGCATCCTAATCATTTGTAATTGTTGCGGCGTCAATTGAATCTGAAATTATGAGAGAATGTTTCGATTACTTCTGTTGCATTATTTGTCTCATTGATCTGTTATTCTGTATTATTCTGTATTACAAAGGAGTGAAGAAATATTTTTTCTTTCATTTTGGATTCAAGGGACTTGCATTTTTCCGACGAGAAAAAATAGTGTGGATCAATATTCTCAACATTAATGCCACTGAAATTTGGTTTATGCTGTCTAAATTATCTCGATTTTGTTTCATTCATTGGAATGTTTATTTATTAAATTCTAACGTTAAATTTATTAGTTGAAAATACAATGTTCAAAATTTTCTTAATTTTCAAGTTTCTTTAATATTCAATCTTTTCCAATTTTCAAAAGTTGAAAATTCAATATTTTTAAATATTCAGCATATTAATTTGTACCTAATAAAAATTAAAAACTATCAATTTTTAAAAAGTTTTACCGTTTGGAAATTCAATCTTATACAATTTTCTTCAACTTTCAACAGCTGAAAAAAAAATTTAATTTTCCTAAATTTCGAACAGTTAGAAGTTCAATTTTTAATTTACTTTAATTTTCAACAACTTAATTATCAACTGTTTAAAATGAAATTTTTTCATTTTTAAACAATTTAATTTCCATCTGTTACGTCAAAAATTGATTTTTCAAGTTTCCTCCATTGTCAACAGTCGAAATTCAATTCTTTCTAATTTTTTTTTCAATTTTCAACACGTGAATTTTAATATGTTGAAAGTTTAATTATCAATTTTTTCAAATTTCAACAGCTAAAAATTCCATTTTTAATTTTTCTAAAATTTCAATAGTTAAAAATCCAAGTTTTAATTTTTTTTAATTTTTCACAGTTAAAAATTCAATTTTCTCCAATTTTCATTTGATGTAAACTCAATTATCAATTTTCTTTAAGTATCAACAGCAGGGTGGTCACTTTAACCGAAGAAAAAAATTTCCGGGCATTTCCCGGTTCGCAAACATTTTTCACGGTCAATAAAATGATAAAATTTGAACATTATAATTTTAAACATTTCTCCATTTGAAGTAATTAAAAAATAACTTCAAATTAAAGCACTAAAATCGGAACTCTTGAATTCTCAAGTTTATAAAATTAAGTTTTAAAGTTTTTTTTATTCAAAATGTTGTATTTATATACACAACAATTTACACGTAAAATATAAAAGGTACTACAGATTTTCAAATTAACAATTTTAAATGAAATGCAGATAAGCTTCAAAATTTAGAATTTGTAACTGAGATCAATTATAGAGTTCAAAGATTCAGATTTCAATTTCAAACATATAATTCCACGTTATCATTTTCAATGCTGTTTAAATGAAAGAACAATCAATAAACTTTAAAATTTTCAAAATCATATTATTTTAAGAAGATTTAAGCTAAAAACATTAAAAGTTGAAAAATTGTTTTTTTTTTAACTGAAAACTTCTTGCATTAGAAGATTAATTATTCTCATTTTAAATAGTTTAAAAATCCTTGAAAAGCTTACAATTATTAGTTCAGATTTTTGAGAAATTTAGAACTTTAAAATTGTTTAAAACTTACATTTAAAAAAAAATTTAGATTAAATAATATATTTTTTATATTTTTATATACATATTTTTTTATATATATTTAAATATATTTTAAAATGCATAGGATTGCTCTTACAATTATTAGAAAAGCATGCAAATTTATAAAAATTTCCTTAAAATCTTCCAGATTCGTTTTTGACAATTTTGGAAATCTTTTCACATCTTTTTAACTATTCTCTTAAAATATATTTTTAAAAAGAAAAGTCATTTTCAATTTTCCTAAGAATCTTAAGAAAATGTTTTTATTCTGTTGAAGCCTTTCACACTTCCTAAAAAGCTTCTAAATGTTTGGTTTAAAATCTGCAAAAATCTACATTTTGTTATAAATTAGGCTTTGGCTATTTGGACCTAAATTTCGGTACAAATCGCCAAATTTTGTCGGTACACACACTTTGTTTAAATTATTTGGAATCATTTCAAATTTTGAATTAATTTTGAATCTTTTCAAAACTTCTAAATATCTCTTAAAATTATTTTGTTAAAAAATCGATTTTTTTTAGAAAATTATCTTTCTTTTAAAGTTAATCTTCTTGTTTGAAAATTCTTCTTTTTCGGTTTTAACTTCTTTTCATTTAGTTATGCTGTTAAAAATTAATATTTTATGGTTAATAATTGATTGTTTAAATGTAAATATAACCTACATTTTTTATTGAATTTTACCATTTTTAGTTGACAATTAATTTGTTGGTTGAAGATTGATCGTTTTAATTAAAAATTTATTTCTTTTATTGAAACATGAGCTGTTTAAACATACACTTTTTGGTTTATAATTCAACTAGTCTAGTTGAATAAAAATTTTATTCGAAAATTCATCACTTTATTTAAAAATGTAACTATTTAAAAATTTTTTTTTCAAGTTAGTTTTCTTTGTTGAACGTAATTTTTTAAAATGAATGTTTAACCTATTCCGATTGAAAATTCCATAGTTGTAGTTGAAAATTCATCTTTTTTGTTAAACAATAATTTCACTTGAAATTTAATTTTTAAGTTTTTGTTGACAATTTATCTTTTTTAGTGAAAATTAATTTTTTATTTCAATATTCAACTATTTCAGTTGAATATTCAGTGTTTCAGTTGAAAATTCTTATGTTTGGCTTAAAATTACTTTTTTAAATTAAAAATGCTATTATTTTGTTAAGAATTATTATATATTGTTAAAAATTGTATTTTTTGATACAAAATCAATCTTTTTATTTGAAAATTAATCTTCTTGTTTATGAATTCATCGTTTTGATTGAAAAATTAAAATGTTTCAGTTGAATTTTAATGATTTTATTTGAAAATTCATTTGTTTTTTGTTGAAAATTCAACTTTTTTGGTTTTTTAAACATTTTTCATTAAAAATTTAACAACTACTTTTTAAAGTACAAATGCTTTCTTTTAAATTAAAAAAATGTCTTTCTTAAAATTTAAATTTTGGTTGAGAATTCTTGAATTATATTAAAAATTCGTCTTTTCTGGTAGTAAATTAATCTTTTGTTTAGAAATACAACTTTTTTGTTAAAAATTTAACTAGGTTTTTAAGTCAAACTACTCTCTTAAAAATGACCAAAATTCTTTGTTTCTTAAAAATTAATCTTTTTCAATGAAAACTCAACTTTTTGGTGGACAATTTTGGGCTTTTATTAAAAATTCGCCTTTTCTGGTAGTAAATTAATCTTTTTGTTTAAAAATTCATTTTTTTAAATTGAAAATTCAAATTTTTGGATGAGAATTCCTGAATTTTATTAAGAATTCGTTGTTTTCCTTAGAAAATTATTCTTTTTCAAAAAAATTCATGTCTTTGTAGTTAAAAATTTAACAACTAGGTTTTAAAGATAAACAACTTTCTTAAGAATTAAATTTTTCGGTTAAATTTAACTTTTTGGCAGAGAATTCTTGAATTTGTTTGAAAATTCTTTTTTTTTTCGGTAGAAAATTAATGTTGTTGTTCTTTAGAAATTCTTCTTTATCGTTAAAAACTTAACAAGTAGGTTTTCAAATTGAACTACATTCTTAAAAATTCAACTTTTTGGTAGAGAACTCTTGAATTTTTTTCAAAGTTCGTCTTTTTTCGTAATAAATTCATCTTTTTGTTTAAAAATTCATCTTTTTTATGGAAAATTCCTTTTTTCTTTAGGTTTAAAAATTACATTGGTAATTGAAAATTTACCTATTCCATTGTTGGTTGAAAAATGTTATTTTAAAGTAAAAATTCAACTTTTTGTTTAACTGAATTATTTTGTTAAAAATTCAACAACGTGGTTAAGAGTTCTTGTATTTTGTGTGAAAATTCGTCTTTTTTGGTATAAAATTGACTTTCTTATCAAAATTTCATATTTTTTATTTAATAATTCAACTGTTTTGTATAGAAAATTCGTCATTTTGTCTTGAAAGTTCCATAATTTAGTAAAAGAATCAACTATTTGGTACAAAATTAGTTTTTTATGATTAGAATTATTTCTTTTAACTAAAAGTTTAAATACTTCATTTTTGGTTGAAAATGAAACTTTCTCAGTTTAAAAATTCAAACACTCCCAGAATGAGTGTCACATAAAGTTCAATTAGGCATATTTCATCCCTTACTCTGAAAATTACTTTTTTATTGTAATTGTTGATGTTTTGCCGAAGTTTATAATTCTTTGCCTAAAGCCCATGACCAAATCGACGATTTTCAATGGGGGGGGGGGGGGATAAAATGTCCAAAATTGGTAACATATTTTATGGATGATCCCATAGGTAGGTAGGGATCATATAATACTATGGGATTTAATTTTTTTTTAATTAAATTCCGTAATATTGCACCGTTTAGATATATTTAGACATTAAAACTTACAGGTATTTGTTGAATTTCTCCACTAGGTGTCACTATTTGTTGCACGATCTGAATTCCACCTCCTTGAGACGCGGCCGGCTGTTGCGCCTGCTGAAGTTGAATTACTTGTTGACCCGATGATTGTTGTGGGCTTTGTACCGTTACCGTTTGCGTTGTATTTGTATTAGGGTCCTAATAAAAAAAAGAAGAAAAATATGGGTTTTACATTTCTATTCAAATGGATAGGACTAATTTCCTCTTAATAACAGTGTGGCCGCTGGACTGGAAAACCGGAAATTTCACCAATTTTTAGAAAAAAATTTGCCAAACTCTTACTTCAACAGTTTTTTAAATGATTAGTTAAATTGCTATCTTTTTGAATTATTATATCATTGAGTTTAAAATGCGTAATTCGAAAATCTTTCAGTTTAAAAATGTTGCATTTTAGTCAAAAATGAAAGTGGAAGATTTTAAGGAATTTTTTTTTTATTTGGCACGATTAAAAAAAATGTAGGAAGACTTTAAATCATTTTAACTTTGAAAAAATCTAAAACAACGTGCAGATTTGTCAAGACTTTGAATTAAAATTTTGAAACATCTTAAAGCTTTTTTAAAGTATTCAAAATAAAAATAATTAAACTTTTAATTTAAGAAATTTTCAGCTTATATAAAAATGTAACTGTTCAATTTTTAATATTTCCAGCTTCAAATTGCATAAAATGATGTAATTTTGCAAATGTTGAAATTCCATAATTTCTTCTTTAATTTGGAAAATTGCAAATGATAATGTGAAGTTATATTTTTTTGAACTAAATCTGCATCTTTGAACTCTACAATTTATAAAAGTTTTTAAAACATTTATTTGGCAGTTATCTTAATTTAACTGAAAAAACTTTCAAATTTCAATTTTAAAAGTTTAAAATTCAAGAGTTCACTGTGGATGCTTTAATTTTCAGCTCAGTTTTTATTACTTCGAATCGAAACATTTTTAACTTTAGAGTTTGAATTGTTCAATTTCATGGACCCTGAAAAATGTTAGCGAACCGGGAAATTTTTTTAAAAATAAAACGGCCACCCTAAATAATGAAAGTAACTAAACTAAAAACGTACATCGGAGGTGCCGATGTTAATCGTCTGAATTTGTCCAGAACTGGGTTGAACAATCTGCAACGGTTGAGCGTTATTTCCATTGTTCTGCGCGTTTTGGTTGGCCGAGGCATGTTGTTGGGCCAGTTGGAAATAATAATGAACCTGATCCGAATTCATGGAGGTACGAACAGTGTTATCGCCTTGCGCTTTGCTCTGCTTCAGTTCGTCCCGAGGAACAATATCAATGAGAAAATCGAACTGATCATATTTTGTTATCGCCATAGCGATGTCGTTCCTTTGCAGAGTTCTTCTCTTATTGTCTTCTGTGTGTACCCAGGCTCGAAGTGTGAGCTCGTGGATAAAAATTTCGGCCGCTTTCGAAAACAGCATCGGGGCCTCGGCACTTATCATTTTTACATCCCCGTCGAGCTTCATTATTTTCTTTATCCTCGCAAGAGGCAGCGATTGTGTTTTCAGGTCCATCTGGAACATTAATTTTTTGTTTGTTTCTTGTCTAACGCAATTTTAAAATTATTATTAATATAAACATTTTTTTATTTCATATTATTCATTATCTAAAAAAATAGAAAAGAAAAGCAAGGACAATATTTTTAATAATTGATGATAACTGATATGTATATTAACTTCTGATACTTTTTTAATAACAATATCAATTTTAGATGGAATGCAAAATACAAAAAAAAAAAAATAAAAAAAAGGGTTTAAGATTGTAAATCTTTATTTTAGCGTAATTTTCTTTGTTGCAATTAATTATTCTGTGGAAGCGTCTAATGTGTCCCCTAAGGGTTTACATTTTTTTTCTTTCACCTTCTTCCTATTCCTTAACACACCTCCCACACCCTT
>JAAAKG020135097.1:0-13636 GCA_010014905.2 Druon quercuslanigerum
TTGATAATTTTGGAAAAGGAGTTCATACAATTATGATAGAACTTCACTTACAGGTAAGTTCGTTTAATCATGTAATTTTTAACAAAAACCATGAACCTTTAACTTGAATAGTTAAATTTCCTATTTAAAAAATGTATTAGCAAAAAAAATAATAATTTTCAAATATAAAAGGATGAATTGTCAATAAAAATAGCTACCACAACTCTGTGTATATTAATATTAGGATTATTAATATTAGGTTTTAAAAAATGTCATTAGATTGTTGTTAGAGTTGCAAAAAAATTAGGAATTAATAAGAAACTTTGAAATATTTCCGATTTTAGCTTCGTGAATTTCCACAATGATAAAATAACATCTATAGTTAAATAGATGTGTTTTTATACTAAAACAAAAGAAAAATTAGAAATAAAATGAAAAATGGCAGAGTTTTTTTCTGTAAGGAAATAAAAATTAATCCACGATCAGCAAAATTCACTGACTTTTCCAGGTCTTCAAGGATTTCCAGATAAACTTTCAATTAAAAAAGATTTTTTAGCTCACAAAGAAAAAAATTTTAAACAGAACGTAGAATTTTCAAGCGAAAAAAACGAATTCCCTACAGAACATTTAAATTTTTAACCCGAAAACATGAAGTTTTCCACACAAAAAATAAATTTTCAAATACTTGATTTTTCAACCCAAAAGGATGAACCAAAATGTATGAATTTTTAACGAAATTGTTTAATTTTCAAAAAAATAATTAAGTTTTCAACCATATAATAACATTTTTACCAAAAAGATGAATTCTCAGCAAAAAATACATATAATAGTACTTTTCAACCACAAAAATGAACTTAAACGAGAAAAGGGAAATTTTTTGAAAACGGGGAAGAAAGAGTGTGAAGTCTGAAAACAATATAAAAAACTGAAGAGTGTGACATCACCGCCATTCCCCACGAGCAGTGTACGATATTTTTCATAACAAGAGCATCGCTATTTCTGCTTTCGCTGCCTTTTGAGTGATAACGAGAAAAAAATGACCCTGCCAAAATTAAAAAGGGGGTCCGGAGAGATCGAATTTTCCGAAATTTTGACCAGAAACTCAATTTAAACGAAACGATAACACTGGACCTGGGTGACATGCGCGCGCATAATTCCACCACTTTCATTCAGTCGTGCCATGTGTTACTTTCGCCACTGGTGATACTCGGTAGAAATCCGCCACTTTCGCTTCGCTGAAGAGGCCCCGACAGTCGATCTTTCGGTGCGCGTGTGAAAAATGATGATTCTTATATTCCGTGTGAAGAATTTACTTTTGTATATGAATGGCTTTATCTCTGAGCATGATTTTTAATACTTTCCTTTCTTGAAGTTTTAGCTTGTTGCCTAAAATTGGCCCGTTGGGTGCAATACAGCTGTTCTTGCTTTTTCAGAAGTCACTTGCATGTCATTTGCTCTTCATGAAGTTGTCTAAAAAAATAAGTGAATTCTAAAAATGCAAGAACACCTTTTTCAGACCCAACCGCGCAGTTATGAACTTTTTGCTCATTAACCTTTATTTTTCAGTTTACCACAGTGCATAAAGCTAGCAATCTCACTAAGTATTTTATTGACTTACGCCCTGCAATTTTACGTGCCGATTGCGATAATCTGGCCCCAGATTGTTCAACAATACGGACCCTTTCATTATCCAGTTACTGCAGAAATCCTGTTTCGTTCAAGTATCTGCTTCCTAACTTGTGAGTATCTTTATGTTTTGAATTTCCTCAGCTACAGATAATATCTTTCACGAGAAAACAATATTTATTTACAAAATTTATCAATTTTTCTAGTCATCCTAGCAGAAGCAATTCCACACTTGGGTCTTTTCATATCGCTCGTTGGCGCAGTGAGCAGCACGGCTCTGGCTCTTCTTTTCCCGCCAATCATCGAAATGGTCGTCTGCTGGCAGAGCCCAAAACTCGATAAACTCACAATAACAAAAGACATATTTATATTATTAATCGGCCTCTTAGGGTTCGCCACCGGAACATACGAAAGTATTACCGCCATTGTCAATCAATTTAGCATTAAGAAATAACAAAGAAACGACTCTATCATCTCCTACAGAAAGCGAAAATTGACAACACTCGACATTATTATAGCAAATTGTTTTCTCTTTACGACTTAGTTTAATAGCAAGTTTTAATAGACCGCGTGCAGCTCTTTCTTTCAGCAACATTACATTGGTAAAATGTAGTATTTCTTTCTCTAAAAAGTTTTAAAAATGTTTCAAATCGTAAGGTGAGCTGCCTGCATGTAAACTAAATATGTACATAGAATTACTAGGCTTAATTAGTATTATCTCTACATAATATAGTTCATATATACTTTAGAGTATTGCGAAAGCAGTTAAATCGTCAAGCATCTAATTCAAATTCAAACAGCATTTTACTATACTTCAGAAACTTCCGAATACTAAATTTATCTTCTTAATCACAGAGACTAGGATCGAAGAATGAAGAGTTCTTTTCTCTTTAATATCCACTTAATTTATATACGCGAAATTATGCAATGAAGCAAGATCACAAGAAGTAACAAGTTCTCAAAGACTTGGCGGCAATATAAAAATATGCAAAAAGTACAAAGTTTTGTTTATAATGGTCATACATATTAGGTAATAATGAAAAAGATTTGGATTTACTCGGCAGGAGTAAGTGCGACCATCGAGAAACGCAATTGCTCTGGATCGCGTTTCATATACTCCTGACAAACGCGAGCGGCATCTTCGAGGAAAGTAGCGGCGGTGGAAACTCCATGATTGATTGGAGCATTTTTCCGTCCGTCTACAAATTGAAACAGAATCAAATTTGTAATTAGTTTCGATAATTCGAGGACAAACTTCAAAATTCTTTAATCTTTAATAAAAACGACCTACCTAACTCATAAATATGGCCATCTTTTTGTACAAACGCAACAAAGTGATTAAACACCGGCGTATTCTCACTAGGAGCCTGTAATATGTTATAAATAATAATTAGAAATAACGAACAAAAATTGAGGAAGAAACAAAACAAGAATCTTGACAATTTACAGTAGTTTAAATTTCACAGACAGCTTCGGTAATTCTTTAGTCATAAATCGCAAAGAGAATAGACTTTTTTATTTTGTAGGTGGAGTTACAGGGCAAGAAATACAAGTACCTCAATTAAATGGTGGCTCATTTATAATCTCTTAGATTTTATAGCTCAAAGCATCAAAAGATTATAAATACTGCCCTTTTTTCATTATGAAAAAAATAAGTATACTTTTATATAGTCTACATATTTACAGAGTATTAAAACTCATACTTCATGCAATTTTGTTTCATTTATTTAATTTTATTCCTATCCTGAACTACTGAATAATTAGATTTATCTTATCATACAAGCATAATTACGCAAAGAAATGTTCAAGTGGAAAAATTTGCAGTAACAGACTTAAAACTGTTCCATGCAGGGTGACCGTTTTTATTGAGGAAAAAAATTAAAATATTAAATTGAAAAACTGCAAACTAAAGCACTTAAAGCGGAACTCTTTTGAATTTTAAGTTTTGAAAGTAAAGTTTGAAAACTTTTATTCAAACGCGCAATAATGTATATTATACAATTGAACATTTTTTAATTGAGTGCTCTAAACGACAAAATTTGTCTTTTTAAACTTTTATAAACTGAACATTTCAAAGACCTCTACTTAAAAAATATACATCTACGCTAAAATTTTTAATGTTTTAAATTACAAATAATCCTCCCTTTCAAATCACTTTATTTACAGTGTTAAAAATATAAAATATCTTTCTAAGAATTCAGTAAACATTTTTTCAAATATCTTCTTTCAGCTGAATATTGAAAATACCAAATTTCCCTCGCATCCATTCAATACAAATTTAAAAAGTAAAAATTGGCGTCTTTCAATTCAAAAAAACAATTAATAAAAAGTCCTCCTTTCCGACTTGATAAAAATGTTTCAAAAAAAATTGACAGTCATACAATTCAGAAATAAATTTGAAAAATGTCCTCTCCTCGAACTCTGTTTTTTTAATCACCCTCTACCAATTCAGAAAATAATTGGAAATAAAATATTCTTCTTGTAACAACAATAAAAATGTATTTATAAGGAAAAATTTTCCTCTCGCAATTCAGAAAAAAATTTAATACGAATATTTTTTTCCTCCCAACTCAATAACACTGTTTAAAAAAAGTATCCTTCCAGTTCATGAGATTTTGAAAACCAAAATTTTCTCATTAACGACATTTCTTTCTTTGCTTTTAAAATTGTAATTGTGAAATTCAACCTTTTTTCTAAACGTCAACTCTTTTAAGTTGACTTTTTTTAATTTTAAGTAATTTCAAATTAATATTTGTTAAATTCATATTTATAATTCGAAATGCAGAACTTTTATTTACAAATACATTTTTTTTAAATGAAATAATTGAAATTGTAACATTCAAAGTTAAAAGGTAACATTCTAAAATTGTTACAATTTTTTTTATTACAAATTTTCAAACTGAATGAGTTAAAAATTGAATGTTGTATAGGATTTGAAATTACTGAGGCTTTCGAATTGAAAAAGTTGAATTTTCAACGTTAAAACCTGTAAACTGTTTATTTTGAGCATATGCTGAATTGTATTGTACAATCAATTATTGCTCAACTTTTAACACTCGAACTACATTTCAGATTTTTTTTTAATTAATTAATTTATATTCCCAATTATTGCACTTGAAACTTTTTTGTCAAAAATTTTAAATTGCAAATGCTTTTAATTTTTTTATTGTTTAAATCAGGAAAATAACTTAGCACAATTTTTGCAATCAAAAACGAATGTTTAAAAGGAAGACCTAAAAGGAAAATTTGGTAACATAAAAGATTTTAGGTTCAAACATTGTAAACTGAATGATTTAATAATTGAAAAAGTTAACAATTGAACCGGTCTTTTTACGGTCCATCAAATATAAAATTACATTTTTATGTTAAAAAGTAGTCTAAATCATAAACAAGTAGCAAAAAAGTGTTCAGGGTAGCCGTTTTAATCAAAGAAAAAAATTCGCGGTCATTTCCCGTTTCACAAATATTTTTCACGGTCAATGAAATTAAAAATTCGAACTCTTAAGCTAAACATTTTTCCATTTAAAGTAGTTAACACTGAGCAGCAAATTAAAGCACCCTCAGGGGAACTGCTAAATTAAATGATAAAAGAAATAATAAAAGAAATGATAAAAGAAACAAACATTGAATTTAAATGTTTCTTAAATTATATCCTTTTAAGTAATTTTGAACTAGAAATATCAAAAATTTAACAGTTTCATTTTTTTTATAAGCTGAACACCTATTAAATTAAAACTTAAGTTATTGTTATTTTAAGTAGTTTAAAAATCCTTAAAATGCTTTAGAATTTTAAGTCAAAATCATGAAAAATATACATATTGTTTTAATTTTTATCACATTTTAAATTATTTTTAAAATTATTTCAGAACTTCGAAGCATCTCTTAAAAGAATTTGAATTTTTCCTACAATTTTTTTGCTTGCGAAATAAAACAAATTTCCTTAAAATCTTCCACATTCATTTTTGACAATCTTATAAATCTTTCTAAATATTTCTGAACATTTTCTTGAAATTAATTCTTCAAAACAAAAAATCAGTATCAATTTTCCTAGGAATGTTAAGGAAACATTTTTTATTCTTTTCAAGCCTTTCACAATTCTTAAAAAGCTTCTCATTTTTATTTCCGAAATCTGAAAAAATCTATATCCCTTCAATTTACTCGATTTTTTTCTAAGAATAATATTTATATATCATCAAAATTTAACAATTTGATCTTGACTTACAAATTATGTTTTTTTTTTAATAGAACAATTAAAAATATAACGTTCAAAATTTAGTTTTTTGCTTTCGTTCTAGTTTTGAATTACAGTTACTCATTTTAAATGAACAGTCAGATATTTCTAAATATTAAGCTATTATTCTACTTCTTATTTAAATTTTTCAAATTGAATGGTTTAAAAATGGAATATTTTAGACTGAAACAATATTTAAAATTTTTTAAAAACCCTTAGACTATTAATATATTATTTTTATGTTATTGTAAAATTGAAAATATTTTATAAAGTTATAATCGACCGTTTGCATTTGTGAAAGTAAAGTTTAATTTAATATTTAATTGTTTAAGTCTTTAAAACTGAATTCTTAAATTCTTTTATTTAAAATGCACGCTTGAGAATTAGAATCTAAAATGGAATATTTTTAAAGTGCAATATTTTCAAATTATGCATTCTAAACTGAATGATATCGTAATTGAAAAAAATTAACTAATTATTTTTAAAAAGCAGCTAAAATCAAATTTAAATAGAGTTTGCTTTAATTTATAAACTTCACTGTGATTTCCCGGATCAGCGGCCAACATGAGTGTTCGAAGGGAAAGAATTTATTTTAAAAATGAGAAACTACCTCGGTTTGTCCCTCTTGTGCCAATTCTTTGTGGGTTTCAATAAGATCGTTTGCTTTGATTAGAAGTTCTCCACGTTCAGTGCTTGAAAGATCTTTCGTCTTATCCAAGAATGATTTCAAAAATCCATCCTCAAGTTGAAGCCTTCAAATAAAAACGAAAATTTCCAGGTAAAATATTATAGGGATCACTGCGCTCAAAAAAGTAAGCTCAAAAAGGAAGATATTGGGTGATTTTCGTCAAGAAAGAGGAGCAAAATAAGGGAAAGATTAAATACCTATTTTTTTATGTAAATACTTTATACAGCTCTACATAATTATATTTTACTGTCATTTTTCTGAACATACGCAGGTAAATAGTAAAAGTGCAATATGGATAAAACGTGCCCATTTCCCTTAGATTTTTATATTTGTTTTGAAATGATCAACAATATATTTCTTCTCCATAGAAATAAGAATGGACAATTTTATTTACGGAACATGAAGAAACCATCTATAAAATTATGGAAAACGGGAAAGTTTTTTCGAGAAATCTAGTTTAGAATTCTCACAACAGAATTTAGTTATATTTTCAGGGTGTCCAGCGATTCTTAGGAACGAAATTCAAGGTCTCTTCAAAGTTTTTCCAGGTCTCCTTTTTTTACATTAAATAGTGAAATAACAGTTTTTTATGGATGCAAAAAATGATCGATTTCATTTTTCTATTGGCCCACTATTTTCAAAGAAAGCAGAACCATAAACAAACAAATAAGTAATTTTCTGCAAACGCAAGTCGTCTTTGTAATCCTTGAAAGCTTTAAGAAATATATCAAATCTATGTGAAATCTTTGTTAATTTGTAGAAATGTGCGAAATCTATCGGAATATTTTTCAATTTTTGTAAAAAATTTGAAATCCTTGAATTGTTATGAAATCTTTGAAATATTTATGAAATCTTTCGTATTCATTTGAAATCATTGAAATATTTAAAATCGTTTAAAATCTATCAAATATTTTGAAATATACACTTTTTGGAATCTATGGGATTCTTGTATTCTTTTGAAATCTTTGAAATATATGTGAAATCTTTCTGAAATATATTGTATTCATTTTAAATCATTAAAATATTTTTAATCTGTGTAAAATTTTTTTAAATCTTAGAAACGTGCTTTACTATACACTTTTTAAAATCTAAAAAATCGTGAATAATTTTTTGATCTTCAGAAATGTTCGAAATCTTTCTGAAATTTTTGAAATCTGGTGTACACGCTTTTTCAAATATTTGAAATCCTTGCAATCTATATGAAAAGTTCAAAATTTTGGTGAAATTTTTCTTAAATTTTTGTTTGTGAAATATTTTTTATTCGTTCAAATCATTGAATTACGTTGAAATTTTAGTAAAATGTTTTAAAACCTTCTAACATGTTTTGCAAACTTTCGAAATCATTCAAATCTTCGAAATGTTTTAAAACCTTTGAATCTATGCCCTTTTTAAATCTTTAAAATCCTTCAAATATGTAGAAAGTTTTAAAAGCTTTGTGAAATTCTTGTGAAATATTTCAAATCTGATGTACACGCCTTTTTTGAATCTTTTAATCCGTGCATTATTTATAAGATGTTCAAAATCCTTTTAAATATTTTTAAACGTTTTAAATACGTTGAAAACTTTTGAAATCTTTAGTAATGTTTTGCAATCTGGTGTACAATCAAAAACTGACTGGTGAATTCCTTGAAAACGATTATAATTCCTAAACTGAATAACCATCGCAATTTTCACCTAATAATGTCCATAATTTATAATTTGAATATAACAAAAAATGTATACTTTAACATTCTATATTAGCGGGGACGAAAAAAGAAACTTATAGAATTATTCACAATATTAATATTAAAGTCATAAATTATATCTTGATAAATAAAAAACTTTTCATTAACAATATTTCTTCTAAGCGAGATGTTTCTTTTAGAATAGACTAAAAGATTTTAAGGAAAAAAAATGTATTCAAGCACTTTAATAAAATAACTGTTTAAAAAAATTTAATTTAAGGTTCTTGTGAAAATTTCGAGGAGATGTCCAAGTTGTCAAAGTTAAAACAAAATTCAAAGATAATTCCAGGTTATCAAAGTTGCTGGACACCCCGATTTTTAATAAGAATTAAAAAATACATACTCTTCAGTGTTATTAGCGAGACTGTGAATTAAAGCGATGGTTCCACAAGCGTTTGAAATAAACTGCTTCAGAAAGTAGACATTAGGAGATATACTTTTATCACCATCAGCCTTGCTTTCTTCACTCGTTTCAGGTACTTCGTGCTAAAATGTCAATTTTATATCTATGAAATTGGCAGAAGATTTATTTTAAACTTACAATTTTTTAATTATAAGGAAGGAAATTAGCAAACCTTCTCAGAAAGGGGATATAAGAGAATCATGGCAAGTACTGGTCTAGGTAAAATGGCCAGCATATCGGGATCTACTCCGTAGACATCGACGATGTTCCATTTTTTTGGAACGCCCACTTTATGCAACAACTAAAAAAAATTCAATGTGAAATAACTCATGTGTAATTTATAATAATTTGGAAAAATTAGAATTACAGTGTCTAATCATAGACTTTTTTGAGTTTTAAAAACAAAACAAAAATAATTGAATCCAAAAAGTCACGAGGGTGGCGATTCGGCGGACATTTTAAAATTTGCGGTCAGAGAATACTCTCTGGGTTAAGTTTTTTTTTCGGTCAAGCAAAAGTATCATAATAATATTTGCCGCAAATCGCAAACATTAAATTGTGACGCTCATTCTAAACATCATTTAACACAATAGAGCAACAAATTGCACAACAAAATGAATTTTCAAACAAATACATAAATTTTCTACTAAAAAATATCAATTGTTAACAACAAAAATGGAGTAGTTATACTTTCAGTTAAAAAAATTAATTTAAAAAAAAATGGATTTTCAACAAAATAGTTCAATCTTCAACCTAACTGATGAATATTCAACTGAAATAGTTGAATTTTCAATGAAAAAAATGTAAAAAAGATAAGTTTTTAACCAAAACTTAAAAAATTAAAATTTTAATTAAAAACAAAGTTGATTTTGAACCACACATAAAATTTTTAACGAAGACTATGGAATACTTAATTAGAATAAGTTAAATTTTTAGTTAGAGAATTACTTTCCGCAATAAAAAGCTAACTTTCAAAGGCAAAAATAACTTTAAAAAAATAGTTAAATTTTCAAACAAAATGATGAGTTCTTAACTCAAATGATGAACCTTTAAATAGAATAATTGAAATTTGACTTTAAAAAAATGTATTTTCAACCAAGAAGATTAGAAAGATCATTTTCAAGCAAAAATTGAATAATTACATCTTTGGTCAAAAAATAAATGTTGAACCAAAGATACCAATTTTTAACCAAAATTATGGAATATTCAACTGAAATAATATTTACATTTCGGTTAAAAAAACTCCTTTTCATCCAAAGAAAAAAAACAAGTTTTCAATCAAATAGCTCATTTTTTAACCGAAGAAGTGAATTTTTAATTAAAATGATGAATCTTCAACCAAAAAAATTAGTTTTTAACAAAACAGTTTTTACTTTCAACCAAGTAATTTTATTTCCAACGTAAAAAATAAATTTTCAAATAAAATAATAAATATGTTACTGAAATACTTGGAATTTTTAGAAAAAAATACTTGCTAAACAAGAATATTAATTTAAAAAAGAAAATTTTTCTACCAAAAACAATCGACTGTTTAACAAAATACGTGAATTTTCATCGAAATAGTTGCATTTTCAATTTGAATAAAGACCAATTTTCATCCAAATTGTTTAATTTTGAACTGCGAAAGTTAAACTATCAATCGAAAATGGTAAGATAAATTTTCTGTTGAAGAACCTAATTTTTAATCAAGCTGATGAATGTTCAACTAAAATTAGTTTCTGTTTCAAGACTTTAATCAAAGAAACTTAAAAGTGGCTTTTTTAATTTAAAAAATAATAAATAATAATTTTAAGTAAAAATGAAGAAAATTTAGACTAATAGGGTGATTGCCAAACATTTTTCTATTTTAGAAATTTAGATTTTCGAAAACAAAGACTTTTCAAACTGCCCAAATCACTTTTAAACTCAGGGACACACAAACTATTATGAATGAAAACATTTCAAACATTTTTTTTAAATATGTGCAGAACAGATAAAAATGTTTAAAAATATGGGGAAATGAATTTCCCTGATTTATTTTTGATTTCTGCGTTTTAAAACATCCTCTCATTTTTAAGTATGATAATTAATGAATTAATATGGTTCATTACCCGAGATTTTATTAAAAAAAGTGACCATTATTAGTTTTTATTTGGAATCGAAATTTTTAAATCGATTTTTTTCTATAATAAAATATTTAACTCTAAAAAATTGAACTCTACTCCTTAATGGTCTCTCTTCTAATTTGACGTAAGTGATAACTGTAAATCTTGAATATTAAAAAATAGTGTTAATATTGATTTGCAATTTTTCATTAAAAGTTTTTAGTTTGGGACAGGTGTGTAACAAGACATTTTGCGTACTTTTATATTCATAATTTCAAACTGAAGTGATCTGAAATTTCGAAAATCTACTAAACTTGTACTATGATATAAGTATTTACTTTGATAATTTTAGAAAAAAGTTATTAAAATTTTGAAAACTTCGTAATATAACAATTCTTAACATGAATAATTATATTTTAATACCTATACTTATCTTTTTCGGTTAGAAAATATTCTCAAATCTATCCAAAATAATTCTACGAAATGCAGAATATTTTTTGCAAATATGAATGTTTGCAAGCAGAAAGAAGCGAACATTATTGATAAAGCGTTAAAAAATATACGTAGATTGTGGAGGAAAAGATAAAGAGGAAAGTATAAAAAAACTGCGAATTGAATAAAAACTCTTGTTTGTCGCAAAAAATATGAAATTTCCAATACTCACCAAGTACGACTAATTATCATTGACTAATTGGAGCATTTGTAACGAATAGGAAGTTTAAATTGTGTTTAGAAATTTTGTTTCTGCTAATCATGTCGGAACAGACTCACCTTTGTCATAACCTAAAAACAAAGATCTTTATTAAGAGTTCTATGTAGGTGAAAAGTAGTTTCCTGGTGAAATTAATTCACTTACCTCAGGGTTACATTCCAACGGGACCCAAGCCATTTTATAATACTTGGTTGCGTCCTTATTTTTAGTCTAAAAAATTAATCAATTAACGACACTACAATCTTGAGTAGCCGGTAGGTCGTTAGGTGGTATCCAGCGGTATAAATTGCCGAATAATAATCACGGAATAATGGGGAAGAAAATTCGCGGAAATCACGGCGGGTATGAAAGTTGCAGCGCCACAGTGTGAAAAGTACGTAGGCATACGAACGGCGGGAATTTTCAAATTTCTCTCATATGGTACTTTATTCGCGCTCAAGTGGTACCATTTTTTCTTTACAAAAGTGGGATTTGTAAATCGATGTTTTTATTCTATCAAGTCTCAACAAGGAATAGCAAAATTTTGTAATCAATAATACTCGAAATAATAGATAATAGATAGATAGTAACGAATAAAAGAAAAGTCTGCAGTTTAACAACTATGAAACAACAATTATTTAAAGTTATGGTACATTTTATTTTTACATTCTCATGAGAGAATGGATTAGATTTGTGTAAAAAAAATGTCTGTGTACATGTACATCTGTACATGTAAATTCAGGAAGATAGAGCATTTTTACAAAGTTTGAAACCATTTTTTTAAAAGTTAAAAACTCTATGTACGGCTAATCACAGCAGTCGGAAAATCGAAGAATTTATCCTGACATCTTTATTATATAGAATGAAAATGATCAGAGTTATAGCATTTTCAGAATTCGAAAAAAAGGGAAAATCAAAATTTTAAGACCAATAACGCACGATATGAAAAAAGTCAAAAGAAGAAAAATGCTTATTTTTGAAAGCCCTGCAAGTATATGATAAGTTTTTGAATTTTCTTGAAATATCGAATATTCAAATTTTTATCCCACCAAAAATAATCAAAAATCAAAAATTTAATTTTGCAGACAAACTATGCAAGATACGAAGAAAGATTATGCCAAAAAAATTTTTTTTACCAAAATTTTGCACCAAAAAAATTCCTGCCAATCTATAAATTTGTTATTAGCCCTTAAAGCTACCTTTGAGACACGTGGTACCCCAAGCCAATATAACAATTTTTTATAGTTACTCTAAAAAAATTCTTCAAAATTTTTCCATGTCGAAATTTGAAACCGCTCTTATGCATTTTTTAAGTGGGATCTCCAAAGACCCCATATGCACTTTGTAATATTCTGAGGGTTACGCAAGTTACGAAAAAATAAGTAGACAGAAGTTGATCACCCTAAAACATTTATTAATTTTTTATTATTCATTTTTTGTTGGTACGCGTATTTTTTTATTTTAATCCTAAAAAAACAAATGATAAATTTTTGGATGCGCAGTTTTTATTTTAATTGTGAAAAAATAACCTTAAAAATAAATAAAATATGGCAAAATGGCACAGGTACGAAAAAACCTTTAACAGACAAAAGTTGTTCACCGAAGAATGATATAAAATTTCGTATTAGTTTTCGCGCATTTTTTCTTTTATTCATAAAAAAACAACATTTAAAAAATAAATTAAATTTTTTTTGGCCAAAAGACACAAGTTACGAAAAAATATGAATAGGTAAAAATTTGTAAACAAAAAAAATATCTACAAATGTTGTATTAATCACTTTTTGAGAGGGGTAGTAGCTTTTGTTTTAATCATAGAAAAATATGTTAATTGAAAAAAATGGTTAAAAACTACACAAACCGAAAAAAGATCTAAAAATATTGTATGAATTTTTTTGCTAGGATGCGCATTTTTTGTTCAACTTGTAAAAAATAACTTTAAAAATAAACAATTTTATTTTTTAGATCTACAAAAGGTGCAATAAATTTTTAGTAAACAAAATTCTTATTTTATAGGACAAGCACTTTTTTTTATAAAAAAAACAATAAAAATACATTTGCTTTAATATCGATGCATAATATTATGAATTCTAATAATATAAATTTAATAAAATGATAATTAATTAATAATATCTATTAATTAATATATTATTAATTAATTAATTAATTAAAAATGAAATTAATACAAAATAAAGCAGAAATATACAAGTAAT
>JAAAKG020135098.1:0-13635 GCA_010014905.2 Druon quercuslanigerum
AGAAAGATTTTTTTAATCCACATTACTAATGTGCCACGAGATTGCGCAGAACAAATCAGTTTGATTATTTTACGTTATCGCATCTTTCGGAACACGTGTTGTCAAATTTTTGCGAAAACACACGCAAACAATATTAGAATAAACTTTTTTCCTCAGGTGAACAAATAGACAGTGCAAGTTTTTTGAAACTTGAGTTGTCGAATTCGATTATTCAAAAATATTCCCATGAAAAGAAAAACGAAATTCTTTTGCGTTTTGCTTGTATTTAATTAGAGTTATTATCGTTTTAAATTGAATGGAATTATTTGCTTCATGAGAAAGCCATTTTATTTATAATTCATTCTTGGATTTAAAGAAAATGTTTCTTTATTTTAAACTAACCTGTTCTCTTTTTTAAAACCAAAACGTTTATTTCATTAAAAGAAATATACAGGTCAAATAAAAAATTATATTTCTTTAATTTAAAGAAATTTGTCATTTAAATTAACGAAATAATTCTATAAATCGAATTAAAAAATTAACAACAAAGTTTCTTTAAATCAAACAAATAGTTCTTTGACCGTATATCAATACTAGAATTTCTTTGATTTAAAGAAAGTTTCTTTGATTCAAAAAAACTTTTTTCTGGGTGCATAGGCTGCACTTTGCTTCGTTTATACTTTATAGTGAATACTCAGCCAAATGCAGTCCTTTAATTTTGTTGAGAAAACCTTTAGTTTCTGTCGCCCTGTTGAAGACTTCAAAAATTGTAAACAAACACTATAAAGTATAATCTAACCAAAGTGCAGCCTATGTACTAGGTAAGTGTAGGTGAATAATTTCTTGGTTAAAATCATATAAATAAAGTGAGACGAACGATTTATAAAATGAATACCGCGAGGATTTTTAAATTTATGGAGGAAATTTTTTCGCAGTCATTTGACATTTCATATATGTAAAATAAATATTTTCGTCAGATAAATTTCATCTTTCGTTAGATAAACGTGCTGCAAAATTGTTATCCATTAAAGATAAAAGTTATTCCGGGGCTTTACTGTGTTTAGATCATTAATAATTCTTATAAATTTTCAAAATGTCGTAGCGAAGAGTCATCAGATATGCTTAGTTGGTTTCGTAAAATAAGTGAGCCTATTTGTGAAAAAATACCTATACACTAATTTTGTTGACAAACCTTGTTAATTTGTAAAATACCATAGCAAAAAGTTATCGGAAATACATTATTAGGTGATCCGTTAAAACTTGAGTGTATTCGTTAAAAAAATCTAAACCATGATTTTGTGTATAAAAATTGCTTACAAAAATTGCCAAACTACATTTGCTCTCAATTAATCGTGATGAAACAATAACTTTTCTCACATTTTACACTAAAACTCTGGATTTTAATGAGCTAAACATTGCTAATCCTGAAAAATGACCTTTATTCAGTAATTTCATTATCATTTACCATAGAGTTTTCTTAAATCATGTTCACCCTCTCAAAATTATTGTTACATAGTTTTAGCACAGATACAAGCCATTGTTTGTTAAATATAAAAATATTTAAAAAATATTGTATTTCTGAAATCTTACAAAAAACGACAGTAGTGTAGGCTGAAAATTGATTTGTCCACAACAATTTTTTTGCTTTGCTGTGTTATATGTCAAAGACTATTTTTGACATATAACCGGTAAAATAAATGTTTGATTTCCTTTGAAATAGTTCAAAATTTGATTATCATAGAGTGACGAGTTCAACAAATAAAATTTTGTAATAAACATTGATTTACATATTTATTTAACTTATAAAAATTTTTTTATCAGGCATTTATCATCTATTTTTGAAAAAATGTACCTTTTAAAGTTTTCGTAGGAGAATAGGTACTGTGATGACTCAGTTCTGTACTATCACCCTTCAAATCAATTTCTATAAAAATTGAAAACATTATCAAGGCTAGAACATATACATTTCTGGTTCAAGTTTCCGAATAGCTGACGCAATCGTATCATTGGAGGATGAATCCATTTCCTGGATATCAGAGTTATAGGGAGGGCTTTGCGATTTCGATAAAACTTGGAAAAATTTTAGTTTTTGATGACTGAAGTTCAAGGTTAAAATGGTTTTCCAAAATTTTAGAAATTCATGGAGATATAGTATTTTGCATTTTTAGACACGATTTTTTTAAAACGCTATATCTCCCATTCGCTCATTTAATTTTAATGATTTTTGTAGGTATCACGTGTCATTTATGTGAATGTTTAATACAATTCCAAAACAAACAAATAATTCAAGGAGGGCCTCGAAAAAATAAAAATGACTAAAAAATTGCATTCAGTTTTTTGCTCGAAAGCTTACTTTTAGTGTTCTTTTTAATATAAATATTTTCATTTCTTATAATTTTCTTCGTCGATCAAAACAATTGATAACAAAATTAAAAATAACTTTTAGATGGCAATTTTTAACTGATTTTAGATTTCGTGTTTCAGAAAAATTGAGAATATACTTTAGAATTGGGATGTGCAAGCGATTTTTTAATTGTGATTGTTTATACTTTTATGTTAATGCAATCAGCCAACAAATGATTATTATTTTCTTTTTCTTCTATCTTTTGTTAAACAACTTTTCTACTCTCATTATCTCTTGGATTTAATGTGAAGGCGTGTGTGCAACCAAAAAAGTTTTGATAACTAATAATTTATTTTATAAACAAATCATAATAGGAAATAATGAATGAATAATAATAATAATTATCGATTATTCGTTTCTAATGTAATATTTTGGAGATATAGTAATAACTTTCTTTTATTGCCAAGCTGATACTTGATCATGATACAATTTGTTAATTTTATGTTCAAATTATGCAATAAATTATATAAACAAATAACATTAAAAATATAAACATTGAAAATCAATAGGCAGAAAAAAAATCTTTGCCTACATTTTCCCTAAATTAGATTGCCAGTAATGTTTAGTTGTTTGTTTATAAAATTAACAAAGAATATCAAATGGCACATTTTTATTAGTAAGCTTTACAGGTATCATAAATTAACATTAATTAAATAAAAAGGATTTCTTTCTGTTTTTCAAAATCTACATTGGGCATTTGTTTATACAATTTGTTTATATAATTACCAAAGAATATGGAATACCAATTTTCATATTGATAGACATAATTGAAATCGTAAATTGTAGTTAATTAAAAAATGCCTATCTAAAATATTCACAATGTGCATTTTCTTACGTACTTTGTTTTTAAACATAACAAATAATTTCGAATGACGCATTTTCATGAAAAGCTTGTCGATAAAAGTAAGTCATTTTATCATTAAAATTTTACTTTAAGAAGGAACAATTGATAATATTAACTATTTGTTATTATAATTTATTTAAAACAAATGATATTAATATCATTTAAATATTTGTTATTATTATTTATAATAATATTATATATAATATATTATAATATATATAATTACGATGACAAATAGTGAACATTATCGATTGTTTACTTTTAAAATATATAATAATTTGTGGATTATATTACTTACTTTTATAAAAAATGTGTATTATATCATAAAAAAAATCATTAAATATTATTCTTCAAGCTTAAAAACAGATTATGTAAATAAATTCGCAGTGTTGATTTTTAAAGGCAGAAAGAAGTAATTTTTATCTTAAATATTGTTAATTGATGTTACCTGTAAATATTAGTAATAAAAATTTGTCATTTGATATTCTTTGTTAATTTTATACGTAAACAACAAAGCGTTACTGGCAATATATTTTTCGGAAAATTAGAGAAAAACTTCTTTCTCCTGCCTATTGATTTGTACAGTGCATTTTTCAAAATATAATTTGATTATATAATTTATTGTATAATTTGTTCATAAAAATTAACAAATGGTATCATAATCAAGTGTAACCTTGCCGACAAAAGCAAGTAATTTTGTCACCAAAATGTTACTTTAAAAACAAATAATCGATACTGTTCAAAATATGAAATCATAATTTTTTATACGAAATAATATTATTTATCAATCCTTTTTCGCTATCACACGTTCCTAGGCCTTAATTCCAATAGATGCTGAGATTAGGAAAGTGCTTATTCACAAAAAGATCAAAGAAAAATAAAAGAATCAACGTTTTTTCGTTATTTGCATTAACATAAAATGTTGAACAATAATAATTCAAAAATCACCTGCACATATAATTTCTAAATTTTATTATAAATTTTTCTAAGCAAAAGAGAGTCTAATATCAATTAAGAATTGAGTTCTAAAAGTTACTTTGAACTTTTTAATTTAAATGAAATATTTATATTCGAAGAATTAAAGGTGCGCTTTATAGAGGGAAAAATTAAATCAAAAATTTAAAAAAAATGTATTCTCTTTTTGAAAATGTTGTTTATCAATTGTATTAAAAAAGAACATGGATTTATACGCTACATCTTCTAAAATTATTCAAATTCAATCATCAGTTTTCGAGACGTGCTGTTTTCAAAAAGTCGGATCTCAAAATTCAAAATCCTGTAAGTCCATTAATTTTGAATATTTCCGAATGAACATTTAAAGCATAAACTTCACTCATACAACACTAAAGTTTAAGATGCTACGTAAAATTAATCTTAAAAGTCTCTTACCTTCGAAATGATTTAAAAATCTAAAACATAGATCTATCATTATTTTCTGTAAATCTTGACGGAGGCTTCTATGCACACTTCTGAAAAAAATAATTCAAGTTAAAATTGTTTATTTAACAATAGTTATTAAGAGTTTTAGTTTCTGATTTCTATTCAGGGAAAAGTTACCATTCTTCTTTAATCTTGAAAATCAAGGCCTCATTTCATACTTTAAAGGATTATCTAAATTTCTATTTGGACGTATTGTATTTGAAAAAAAATTATTTAGAAATTACACATTTATAATTATTACAAACAATGATAGTTTAAATTTTAATCAAAACAACCCCTATAAATAGATAATCCTTAAAAGAATAAAATGAAGCCTTCGTCATTAGGATTCAATAAGAATTATAACCTTTCCCTAGAGAGAAATCAAAAACTGAAACTCTAAATAACTACTGTTAAATAAGCAATTTTAACCTACATTATTTTTTCTAAAGTACGCTTAGAAGCTTCTGTAAAGATTTCCAGAAATCAAAAATAGATTTATTTTTGCTGATTTTATAAATCACTTTACAGATAGGTTAACTTTTGAGATTGATTGTAGTAGTTGTACATCCTTCAGCTGGTATCATCCATTT
This sequence comes from Druon quercuslanigerum, assembly GCA_010014905.2. NCBI lineage: Eukaryota > Metazoa > Arthropoda > Insecta > Hymenoptera > Cynipidae > Druon > Druon quercuslanigerum. The sequence goes on from JAAAKG020135098.1 coordinate 5,240, forward strand.
ATCAATATACTCATATTCTCATATCGTCATCATGTCGTCATATCGTTGAGTCCTCTACTGTAATCTCAAGCCCCTTGAAGTTCCGCGTCCTTGCTCTTTTGACCTTTCCTCTCCTGCAGGATTCCCAAATTCAGGACCACCCCCAAAGCCTCCACCATATGCAACCACCCGCAATGCTCTCACACCGGCCGGTGTGATCTTGAGTATTTCAGGTTGGACCTGGTGTCCCTATCAGCCGCTGCATCGCTTCGGTGGTTTTCAGCGGGGTAGTGATTGGCATGCGCCGCTTATTCTCATCAAGTGGGGGTCGAATTCACTACTAGCGCACGCGCTCAATTCCTCTTCTTATACTTTATCCTGGTGGGGGTGGAATCGTACTCTGGAGCCGGCGAGAGGTTCCAAGGGGTTGGCGGGGGCCTCTTGCGCGAAACCGGCGCAGCAAGTGAGGGGCCGTTAAGTCTGTCTGTCAGAGAGCCGGCAGCCCGCAACGCGAGCTGCTGTCTGCAATTTCCGTATTGGGGCTACAAGAAATAAGAATTACTCGTTCGGAGACTCGAGTCCACAGGCCCAGAAAAACCCAATTCCTCGACTCTTCCTCCTCCACCCCTATATCCTTTCGAAGGCGGTAGAAAAAAGCCGCGGCATCGTTCCCGGGAAAAGCAGGAAAACCCCTCAAAAGAAGAAGGAGAAAAGGGGAGAAGTGGGGGTGGGGTTCGGCTCTCTTCTCGTTTCGTGAGGCTGGCCTTTCCAAAAACTTAAGACATTCTCATTTTATCTTCATTCCGGGAACCTTGGATACACTGGAAAGCCAAGAAAGATAAGGTGAGTGCCACTCGTCAACGTCCAGTTTTTTCTTCCTTTTTTTAACCCCTTTGTGTCGCCCGCCGGATCAGCTGATTGCAGATTATTTCTTGTGATGTGTCTCCTGCTGTGTCTTCTACTGTGAGGATTAAGGGATTTTTTAATATTATAGTTGGTGGATTGTGGGGTTTCTATTGGGAGGGGTTGTTGCCAAGGGAAGTACTGCAGTGCCGGGATCGAAGTGGGGCAGGTCCAAAAGTTTGATCGGTTCTTACATGGCGATTTATAGTAAGCCTTGTGGTTCTTTTCTTTAAATTCTGTGAAAGTGATTTAATAATTTATTAAAAGAGGAGTGATTATTGTTTACTGGAGCGTCGGGCTGAAAAGGTGAATCTCGTGAAGTGGAGTCATCAGTTTTGGATTTTGATACAATTGGTATCATTCTTCCTTGTGTTAAAAATATCTATCTTCCTGTATTGAGTAGAATCTATGACCGCCTAAGATTCTTAATTCAAACTTTCCTTTTTTCTATTACCCCTTGTTACATCATCCCTCACAGATTTCAGGCATCTTATCCACTTTTATATAAAAGGAACAGATTTTGCGGAAAGATCTAGTGTTCAACCTTTATTAATTCCTATTATTAAAATAAACCCTACTGTGTTAAAATATCACTCGAAGGATGCAGATGCATCATGATTCTTACCTGGAATACTCCCCTCGATCGATTGATGATAAAAAAGAAAAAAAGGGCTAAGGATGATTAATTTGGATCAATCATCTGCTAGGGCTCGGTTAAATCCTTGCGCAATCGCGATTCGAGTCCTCTCAATCTTTCCTGCTAAAGCGGTTGCCAAGATCATGCGCAATGCTCGAAGCCGGTGTCCACATTGACCGAATGACACGTCAAAAATCGAACTTGGAATATCAAAATTTTTTGCAAACTTAGAGATTATCTGATTCACTATATTTTCTATCAGAATCTTTTTATTTTCTTTATGATCAAACTTGCAGGATCGTTAATTGTCGAGAAAAAAGGGTTGGATTTTGGATATCTTTTTTTTTCGACATCCATTCCTCTTAAGAAAAAGGGGAAGGGTTTCGAGGAAGATGCGCCATTTTTTTGAGAGACTTCTTTCATCGGGAGTAAAGGATTAATAAATTTAAGCGAAAAGTTGATTTTAAAAATATATTTTTATATGATTCTTCTTGTTCTTCTGGATCGATTATTTATTATTTAAATTTCTTCTTCAATATTTGCAGTTTAAGTTTTTCATTATTTAAAACTACTTTAGATATCGATTGTTAGATAAGAATTGAAATATTGCTAAAAATCTTATCTGGTATATTTTCTTTCAAGGTAAACCAGCTGATGAAACCTTCCAAGATAATAAATAAGGTTACATTTTTAGATGAAGCTTTAAATTTTACATTAGGTTTCCTCTACTCACTCTTGGATTTATTGGAAATTTATCTTTTATTCAGAAATAACGAAGAAAGAACTATGAATGTACTTTCTTTTAAATTACAACAAACTGATAAGGTTATTAGCATGATTTTTTTTGACAGATTCGTTTTAAATTGTTCAAAGAAAATATTTTCCTCAAATTATGAAAATGTAAAAGTTTTGATTAAATTCTAGTACTTTCGAACTTAAAAGAAACATTGAATTAAAGCCTTCAATTTTAAACAGATTATTCCTAATGGTCATTTATTATGTGCAAGTATGAAGTTTGATGTAAAAAGAACAAAGTAAGCTCAAAAGATAATTATTATCGAAAAGTGGATTAAGATGATCAATTTAGTTTAAATTTAGTGTCAGAAATTTTTTTTTGTAATCCTTTCAGTATTTGAGGTAGTTCAAAAGTTTATTTTCTGAAACACTTTAATATCCTACTATAATATCATAAAATAGTTTTTGATACTTAATTAGCATCCAGAATCCGGTAGCTTTCAAACATTGTCTCCAATTCGTTCTTTACAGAAATATTTGAACATATTTTAGAGCTAACAAAAAGATGTATTAATTGTTTAAAACCTATTTAAATCTTCTGAAAACTTTTGACTACCTCGGAGAACTTTCTAAATTCTGAATAATCTTCAAAAATTTGCATGTCAATTCCAAATAATTGAAATTAGTTTGTTTGTGTTCTTAAACCTATCAAAACCTTTTAAAGATTTTTTAAATCTTAAACTTGGAAAAAAAATTAAATTTCTAGAATGCAATGGAAGAATTTGAAAATACATGCGTGCAAGATTCTCTTTTTTCTCTAAATTTGTTGTTTATAACAAAAACGCCTTTGTTTAAACACTTCAAATTAATCCTGCCAAATATTAGATTAGTATTTTAAAATTTCTAGTAACATTAATATGACATAGTAGACGGGAAAATAAATAAAGCTGTGTAGTTCGGAATTCTAAAAATCTTAGTTGATGTGTTATAATATAGTCAAAATTGCCCCAGAAGAATATGAAAATAGACCAATTATCCTAAAAATACCCTGTCGTAAAATTATTTTTAAAAAGCTCTATTTCCCTTGAACTTTCTATAGTAGTCTCTCCGCAGGATCGATATTACATGTCTGGGACCCTTGCCCTTTCGATTCTCGGAATGTATCTTACACGCCCTTCTTGTAACTATAGAAAGTTACCTTTTTTGCAGCCAAAAAAAATTCTATGGCGGTTCTTTTAATACTTTTTATACAGTTATTTTTAAAAAAGTTTGATCTAGAGAAATGGAATATATGTATATGGGTGAAAATGCTAAACCTAAATATTTTATTTTAATTTTAACATTTCAAAATATATAACTTTAGAGAATATTTTGTATAGAAAATATTAAAAATACATATTCGTTTATTGTTAAAACAGATTAATTTTTAGGAGTAGTATTCTAAAATATACGAAATTCTGACATTTATACAAAAAGACATCTGGTTATAAGGAATTCGAAAGGCTCAGCATATGAGATTCTATCTTTTGGAAAGAAGTTACCGAGTTTTTTTTTTGTTTTCCATTAACCACTTTTAGAACTCGCTCAAGGCTTGAGAAAGATAGAATCGACGTTTAAAGTGTCTACACTTATTTTCTATGAAAACAGAAAAATTGTGGCATTTTTTTGCATAAGCTAGAATTCTACAAGGTAGGATTTAAAAAAAATCAATTTACGAATTTCAGAATAAACCTTACCTCTGAAGATTTTTTATATTGGAAACGCTTATTTGCTCAATGTTTGAGAAAGAAAGAATTGAAGTTTGAAGAATGTAAAATTACTGTTTTTGAAAAAAGAAAAATTGCGGGATATTTTTTTCGTAAGCTAAAATATTATGAGGCGAAATTTTTAAAATATTTAAATTCACAGTGTTTATGATATAAAAATTATGGGGTATTTTTTCTTAAGTGTTATATAATTGTATAGGGAAAGCTATTCTTAGTAATTAATTTAAGATATCTTGAGAATAAGAAATTAGAAATATTCATACTTCACACTTTTTATAATACTGAAAGATGTGTCATTAACTATAAAAAACACGTTTCATATATTAAACAATTATAAAAGATCATTTTATTGAAAGAAAAAAATACTATTTCATTTTCTTTAATTCTCTGAATAATTTTCGCCTTCTTTAAAGTAGGACATATCTTTCGTCCTTCTTCTACTACTTGTATTAGAAAAAAAACAATACCTTCTTTATTGAAAAAATAATTATTTTGATTAATTTTCCAAAAGTCGTAAATTTGAACTAATTCTAAAGATTTCATCTTCCACAATTAAATAATACTTCAAAAAGTGACTTCACTTTTTTTCTTTTTAATCATAATAAATTTTCATGCCTTAGAGGAGAATTTTTTTCTTCCAAAGCTTAAGGGGAGGGCATAATGAACTTTACAAAAACAAAGAAGAAACCATTCGTAACTTTTGATTAAAAAGTTATAAATATAAGGGATGGTACTTCAGAGTATAATGCTGTTTTGCAGGTTACATTTTTATTCAATCTAAAATTTGGTATTTTTAGAATCTCATATCGTAGAATTATATCTTGTGGAAAAAATGACCCCATAAATTTTCTTTTTTCGGGCAAAATAATTCAACATTCTTCAAGCGTAAATTATGTCTTTCTTAAGCTTTAAGTGTGTTTAAACAATAAGTTTATGGAAAAAAATATTTAGTAATTTATTTTCGAAGTGTATAATCTCAGGGTGTAAGCCTTTTGAATTTTTAAAACCAAATGTATTTTATTATAAAAATTGTCTCAATTTTATATCTTTTAAAATTCTTACCCCTGAGAATATATCTGCTTTAGATGTACATTATACGCATTTTGTCTTCTTTCCCTGTACAATATTTTTTAGTTTATATAATTAAAAATGTTTTGAGGAATAGGATAGAATTTTTAAGTTAAAAAACGAATAACATGTGTTTATGTATTTGCCAAATTTAAACATTTAATGAGATGGCCTGATTTAAAACAAAATATAATGAACATTATGGTCTATTTCGTTTTAGAAGTGGGTCAAAATCCATTTTTGGTATTAAAAAAAAAGTTATTATCTTTTTTTGGCTCTTATTATATTGGCCGGATCATTTGTTTTATTTTTTTATTGAAAAATGAAAAAGTTATGCAGCTTTTTCTGTGACAGATCCGGCGTTTTTGGAACGCACCGTTCTTTAAGAAGGGTTTCTTTTGCAGATGGTTGCTTCTTTTAAGCGTTACTTTCACGATTCGATAGAGCTAAATCATATCTTAAAACAGATTAATTTTTTTAAATCAAAAAATAAATAAGTTATGCAATTCTTTCTGAGTCAAAATTGGCGTTTATGGGACGCGTCGTGACCTTGATAAAGAGTTTTTCTCGGAGGGGCTTGCTTCTTTCAGGATGTTCCGTTCATGGTTCGATAGACCTAGGCAATAGCTTGGAATTCGTTTCTTTTTCTTGAAACGCAATTGATTGCAATGAAGTTATGACCCTTCATATTATACATATACATATATAGATATATATGAGAGGGTATGCATTGGTAAGGGGAGACAATGAGGGTTGATATTCATTCACGTTCTAAGAGAGGGGAATAAGAATGGTAACTGATATAGGTTTGACGTCAGATATTCACTTGCGCTCAGCCGGTCGATCAGCGGTTAGTGCGGTTGGAGGTCAGATACCCGGACAAGTTAACCGGTATGTGCTCCTAAGTGATTACCTAATGCAACAATGTAGTTATTTGCTGTTTTGGTTAACACGTTATTACGTCGAACATAATTGCTTTCCAATATGAAACAATTAACAATCGGACACAATTTCGATGGGATGAAATTGCTATAATACAAAAGCACTAAAGAACAATGTAATTATTTATCGCAACAGCAGTTTCAAAAATTATTAATTAAAACAAACCGGAAAATTTATTGAAATTTCAATTGCTAATTCGATAGCATTTATGATATCTTATATTCCTAACTAATAATTTTGCGATAGAGGTCAAGCGGTTAATTCGGTGCGCACAACATATCAATCGATAGCAAGAAGAATATAATTTATATTTTAACAGGAAAATATGAAACATCTAAATCAATATCATAGCTTTGCTTAATTTGTACGAAAAATTAAATTTATACCAATTAAAGATTTAAATTATTCAGTCTTCTAAAATAGACCTATCTGCTGGGTAATGCGGTACGGAATATTAATTTAATCTTTTTTAAAATTGATAATAATTTCCTAGGAATAAAATGCACAATGTTCGTATAACCAGACATCTATTTTCGTTTAGAGATTAAATAAAAAATTGAAGGTTATATTTTGGGAGAGATTAGCAACCAAAAATATGAAAATGCAATACTAAAGATTTCGACATTTTTCTTTCGCATACAGACTTTTTTTGCATATGTTAAGTAACTTTACTTATTTTTGACGCATGAAATTCTCAGAAAAAGTCATCAGATCAGCATTAAAAAAGTTTCAATTACTTTTTACAAAAATACTACAAGCTTTAAAGATTTTTCGCAACTGTCATAATAGACAAGAAACGACCAAAACAAACTTTTCGCATTAAAAATGAAAAAATGATCTTCAATGACCTAATTTTTCCAATATTTGATATTACATTCATAAATGTATAATAAGCAGATGTTTTTAAAAACCACCGCGCTCTACTACCCGTTTATCCCCTAATTTCGAACACCAACTAAATACATTATACAGGGATCACAATATACGTCAATTAGAAGAACCATTGTTCGCTTGAAATCTATAGAATTATCCTACATATTCAAGATAATATAATATTCTACCACGTGAAATGGCATTTTTATTTATTTTTTAACATAATTCTGCAGCGCTGATAAGGGCCAAATTAGTAAAAAATACGTATATTTAATTAATTAGGCACTTTACTAATAAGTTCTAAAACTTAAAATAGGAACTATTAAAAAATTGCTACGAATGCTTCACTGGTCGAAACCCCTTTAAAAAAATATAGGTACATACTTATTATTATTATTTTTACACCATTAGGCTGTTTCCCCTTCGAGGTAGGCGTGATTCACTCGTAGGGGAAGGGAGTGGTGTGAAAAAGGGGTTATAGCATTTTTAGATTGATCTATAATTCTCGTCTTATTTATTTAAATAAGACGATCTTTCCGCAACACTGTTTCGACCCAGGTTGCTGATCAATCTCTCTAGCAATCACGCCAAGTAAAGATCCTCACAAAGTCGTTATTTGAGGTTCCCCACTTGGGTCGATTAGTATCCAAAGTCTTTTGTTTCAGGCGGCATTCACTCTACTGACACTCTTTTTATTAACTATTTGCCGCCATACTTTGATGTCCTGGCATACTTCGCTAGCTTTTTATCATAAAGAACGTTATATCTTTTTCAAACTTTTTGGAAATTTCTTGAGCCCTTTAGAGAAGTCACGAAACACTAATTTATGGATATAACAAAACAAGAAATACATGAAAAGTACGGTTCCTTATGTTTCTTGGTAAGCTAAATTCGAATCTGCGGTCAAAATTCAAATATTTTAACTTCAACATTAAATATGGCTGTTTTTGCATACAAAAATAGTGAAAAATGTTTGATTTTTTATTTTTATAAATTTTTTTCAGACAGAAAACGAGTTAATATCCTAAAATGTCTTCAACCATCGCTGCAAAAAATTCCTAAACTTTAAAAAAAAATTTTTATATTTATGCTTTTTCTTCCAAAATGGCGGGCAAAATAAATTAGTCAAAGAATATTCTTGAATTTTTTCAGATTATTTGAAAAATTTGTTTGCAAATTTCAAATTTTTGATTTTTTGAAAAATCAAAAAATTTTCTAAAACGGAAAAAACGAAAAAAAACAGTTTTTGGGACATTTTGCATTTTTTCCGCCATTTTGGGAGAAAAAGGACATATATAAAAATTTTCGGTCAAGTTTAAGAATTTCGTGCAGCGATGTTTCAAGAAATTTTAAGATATTACCGCGTTTTATGTCTGAAAAAAATTATAAAAATAAAAAATCAAACATGTTTCACTATTTTTGTATGCAAAAACATAAGGAACAGCATTTTCATCTATTTATTGTTTTGTGATACCCATAAATTTTGCGGTCAA
>JAAAKG020135099.1:0-13634 GCA_010014905.2 Druon quercuslanigerum
TTTTAACCATGATAGTCAGACGCAGCTTATTCTAACGATTCCACTGATATAAAAAACTCATTTTTCGAAAAAATGGCATTTAACTACTTTTTTACTTTGTAGGGCAGCATTAATTCCCTGAATTTCATGAATGCCACAAATCTTGCGGAACCCTTTAATTCTGCGATTTTCATGAATTCCTTGAATTTTTTGAATTCCATAAATTTCGTGAGTTCCTTGAATTCCATTAATTTTGCGAATTTCGTAACTTCTGTGAATTTCATAAATTCCTCTTATACCATAGATTTCGTGAATTTCTTTATTTGCATGAATTCCATGAATGTCACGAATTCCGTGAATTTCGTGAATTCCCAGAAGTCTTTAAAATTCGGTGAATTCCTAGAATTAAATTAATTTCGTGATTTCCTTGTAAGCAATTTTTGTCTTGAAAGCGCTCTAATACATGTATCAGAAAGGTGGACGGTGTCTGCACAATTTACAACACTTAGATACATGTAGTGCAATTTCGTCATTCCAATACCATGTTTGCAATTTCGTCATTCCAATACCATGTTTGCAATTTTACCTTACGCTTGCATTGTAGAAATCTTGTAAAAGTGTTGTAGAATTCCAAAAATTGTTAGCAGTGTAGTTACTAGGAAAAGAAAAGAAAGAGGAAATAAATAAATTAAAACAAAAGTAGTAGAGCAAAAGCGGTGAATGTCATTTCCCCCCTAAAGTTTGCTTTTTTTTAACAAAATCTTTTTTAAAAAATGCGCTTTAGTTTCGAGTGGTTCTTCGAGGAATGAAACCTATTGACTGGTTGAATACGCAAGAACAAGTCAATTGGTTTGATAAGTTTCGAGTTATCGTGGTCGCCAATTTGAAAAACGTGGTTTTGAGACATACGCTGACACTCGGGCGCCGTACTTTCATGCAAACAAACTAGAAATTATCAGAGGCCCTATTAGTATCATAGTCCGAAAGAATCTTATCTCCTAAAGAAAAAGCATAATCATGGAAAAAAAATTTCGGTTGGTCGGTGCCGTAAGTAAGGTGACCAGCGGCGTCGTACCTACGCGAACCACTCTGCATGGGATGCGTGACGTTTAGGTCCAGCCATTGGACGCGGGATGTTTAGGCGATGAGACATTTTAGCGCCGGAAATTTAGACACTACGCAGTTTAGACGCTGGAACTTCAGGCGCGGGACGTTTAGTCGCCAGGATGGTTAGCACGGACTTATAATTTGCCGATTATGGCGGAGTGGGGCATGGCTTAGTGGTACTCGTCGTTGAGGTCAGAGTGGGGGCTTTTGATGGATAATTTGCTGACTGAGATGACATAGAATATGATAAAACAGACCACTGATAAGATTTAAGTAATTCGATGTTTAATTGTGATTACACACCACGGCAGTATCCAAATGTGATATCAAGAAAATATATCATGAAGGATCTCAGTTGATTTTTAACAACATGGCCAATGTTCAAAATTTCTAGATTGAATCCATTTTTTTTATTTCTTTCAATGTTTTAAAGAAATAACCTTAAGGTGCGCTTCCTAACTTCTCTGGTTTTTCTTATCACTCACATTTTTGTTTTGTTATTGTAGTTATTTCTAAGAACGAAGTTTTTTGCATATTGCAATAAATTCAAATGAGCTACTCTAAAAAGTAGCCCACTTTTTCCTAGCTTCCTCTACATTCATAATAATCGATACGCAAATAAAATTAAATGGCTCGGCGCCTAAGAGTCCCGGCGGCTAAGCGGTTGCGCGCCTAAACGACCTGGCGGCTAAACATCCTGGCGCCTAAACGTCCCGCGCCAAAATGTCCCACGTCTGAACGTTCTGCGTCCAAACGGCCGCACCTAAACAAATACTCCTTTGCCAAATATCTCGTTTTCACCACCACTAACTTCTATTCAGCTGTAAGAGTGAGACGGAATTTTTTCGTGCTGAGTGAGGCGGCGTAGTGGTGGAAACGAGACTTCTTGAAAATGAGTTTTTGGGACCAAATTGTCCCCTCGCTGAAGACTCCTGCTTTCTAGCATGAAAAAGCTCGGGAATACCACGAAGACTCCAGAAGACTATTCTGAAGAACCAACACTAGCTTTAGAATGATTTTTTTTTTAATCGATTTTTTCGTCCCTCTACATCAGACGATGCCATCAAGCAAACTATACTCTCTTATAAAGTAATTTAAATTAAAATAATTCAAGCTCTGAAATATTTCTTTTAATTAAGAAAAATTGTGAATCTTTACTTAATGCATTTGTTACTTCAGTAAGGAAAGAGGTAAATTAGTACTGCTACTATCTTTTTTGATCTGACTACGCACAGAATTCAACCAAGTTCAGTGAAGTGTTGGTGCATCGGAGAGAGTAAGCGAGAAAAGGATAAGGTATACAAAGTCTTTATCGAACATGCTTGCTCGCCAAGATTCCCTCAAGAGCTTCGAATGCCATTTATTGTATACCTACTGGCTGGCAAAAACCGGTAAAATTCAATGAGAGCTCGACAGAGCAATAAAACTCGTGAAATGTATCGCGTACTTTGCACATAAATGGGACACTCGACGTATAACGTCTTCCAGCCTGGAACCTCTGCGGTTATTAGAAGACATCGGTATAAAAGGGGCTGAACAAAAAAATCTATATTTTTGGCCAATCAATTTTTTGCCTGCAGATGTAATATTCATATTCTAAGAAATCAATACTTGATTTATCAAGCTACTTATCAAGTAAACAAATGCTAATATTTATTTGATATTAGTCTTCTATCATTCATAGAATTTTTTTTTAATTTTTGTGAAGCAGTTTCTGGCATCAATAATCTTGGCTTCTCATAAATCAGTGTCAAGTGTGTATCAAAAAAAATTCCAGTACTTTTTCAGAATTTTCAGGCCAAAAAGAATAGATTTTTTTAGACACACTTTTTAAAGTGGAAAAATACTTGTCATGAAATCTTATTCTAGGGCCAAACAACCGTTTTCGGTGTTTGTTTATTTTATCAAAGTAAAATATAAAATCGACAATATTACGCAGTTTTTTTTCTTTTAAGTTTAACAAGAATTTAATGACATTTTTTTAATCCAATAACTTTTTTCTCTTGATATAATCGAAGCCAGTTCAATTCAGTAGATAATGAGCTTTTTTTTATTATATTTGGTTGATATTTGAATCTTCAACATAATTTTCGATATCCATAAAAAAAGATAAATTTGCAGAAAAAAAGAAAAATTTTTAACTAAAATTATGAAGCTACAGGCAAGATAATGATTTTTTAAGAAAGTGCATCAACTTGATATTTTTTTCATCAAAATCCCTGACTTTTCCCTGATTTTCAGGTTTTCCCTGGCCAACAACATTTTACAAATAGTCAAATTTCAACTAATTCTATCAATAAAAACACGTGGAATTGACTGCAACAAATTATTAGATTTAAAAAAATGTTATTAAATTGTTGTGTAAGTTGAAAAAATAGGAAATTAAGCGAGAAACTACCAAAAACGATTCAGCAGTCTTTTCTTATTCAGGAGAAAGTAAGTTTAAAACTCTATTTTGTTAGGGAATAAAAATTTCAGGACTATATGCAAAATTCTAGGACTTTCCAATGTTTTCCCAGATAAAAAAGAATTCCTGAACTTTTCCAGATTTTCAAGGATTTTATGAACGCTAGACAGCTTGCATAGACATTTAAGAAAAAATTCAAAAGCATCTTTATTTTTAATTCAGTATCGAACAAAAATCTCTGACCTAATTTTTGCATGAAATAAATTTTAGAGCAGCTGATGATAAATATATGTAAAAATCAAATTGGTAAGGGTAATCCTTATTTTCTTTTATATCGTAGGCACAGTTGGTTGTAACAGCAATTTTCAAGGCAATTACGCAAAGTCATGTGATGTTTCAGAAAGCAAAAGAAAAAAACTCATAAATTATAGCACAAAAGTTACATCTTGCTGTCGTTCTTCTGTAATTAAAATCCTAAGAATGACTGTACAAATTGAGAATAGAACCCCATTGAATTTTGAACAAGGGAAGTGAAAAGAGCAACCCTGTTGAATAATAAAACCTCTGAGTTAAAGGATGGCATACCATTACAGCTTATCCCATATATATTCACGAGTTTACAGGAGAAAAAAACTGCATCAAAAATATAATTTTCAATTTTGAAACAAGAACACAAGAAAGCACTTTTGAGATAAATTGATGCGGAATTGAACCCAAAAAATTGTTGCTGGCAAATTTTATTAGCTTCCGAGAAAATGTAAATAGAATTTGTTTTTGCTTGATGGGCACGTTTTTTCAAATTTGGATGGTGATAAGTTCAATTTTCAATTTATAAAAAAAGTAAAACTTGACTTACCAGCTATTGAGCTGTTAAATCAATACAAAAAAGTTTGAAGCAAAAATATTATTGGGTAAAAAATGCACATGCGCGAATTCTTAGTTAGGGCGTTGTAGCATGTTTACAAAACAAAAATTAAAAAATGACATTGTATAAAAATCCTTTCATCAGGTTGTACATTAGAATATTTTTGAGCTAATAATCTGATTCAAAAAATTTTTAACATAGGCTCTTATGACATGATAATTGGTAGAAAAAAGCCTGTGGGCGTGTTTAGGAGGAGGGAGGGGGCTTGGATAGTGGGCTGGAGAGGATTTCGATAATTAGTGGGTGTTGTTAGTTGGCTTGGATCTGCAATATTGTCGTGTACAAATCTGGCAATTCGAAACTTAAATAGGAGTAGAATTTTTTTAGTGGGCGTAGTTGCATCTGTACTTGTAAAGAAATTCATAGGAGCTTCGTTAAATAGGCATGACTTGTGCGAGCGGACAGCGGTGTATATTGAGGAGGGTCAATAGTTCAAGATACATATAGATTAAGATACATAGATACATAGATTCAGATACATAAGATAAGATAATGTGCAGGACAATAGATAAGATAAGGTCATGGAAGTAGGCGTTTTCAGTAAGGTTTTTAAGGGAGTTTCTATATGAAGCTGATGAGTCACTGGTCACCGGTAAATGTTGAGGGAGAGGTCAGTGAGAATGGTTAATAAGTAGGAGGTGTCTACTGGGTGTGCCTAGAGGGCTCAGTTAGGTTTCACTAATAAAGTATCTAGTCAACCGAAGAGTAGTAATTGGGCATAGTTATTGTATGTGACTTGTCTTTTACGCTTCTTTATTTGTTGTGATTATTGTATTTGGTAGGTAAGAAATTATAAATGAGTGTCTACTTTACCTGAGATACAGTGATAAGGGCACGTTATTATTGGGCATGACGGCAATGAGTGGCTAATAGAGAGGACAAATATGTGTATTTATTTGCTAATTAGTTATAATCGATTTTTTAAAGAGAATTCTTATGGTGCAGTACTGCAGGACGTAAACAGGGGAGTTTCTGACGATCATTGTTAAGTGCGTGGATAATGATAGTGGTTAGTAAGTAGCAGTGCCTAATGGGTGTGACTGGTTGGCTCAGTTGGGGGTTTCCGAAGTAAAGCCTAATAGGCGTAATCATTGGGAGTTCATGGAATAGTGTTCAGTGGGAGTGTTAAATTAGTGTGACCACTGGGCGTGGTTGCTATTCTTTAAAGACTCTCAATGGGCGTTGTGATTCTGAGATCGCTACTAGAAGTGCATCATGGGCGTTTTCGGAACATGATCTCAAAGGGCGTGGTTGCAGGTCTAAAGAAGAAATGAACAACTAAAAACTCTTTCAATTTGAATATTATTGTTTAAATTAGAAGAGAATTATATATCGTCAAGGAATTACGATAATAAAAGAAAGGGGGTGGCAGTGAGAGCTCGCGTATAGGCGTTTCCAATAAGCAAATTGTGATTGCCCCCAGGGGCCCTGACAGCTTTGTGGGCGCTTTTACATTATTAATTATGATCAGGCATGCAAGACGATTCGTACTCGATGTTTCTGAGAAGCCAAGCTACCGCCTCGTAATTTCTTCAATATCGGCTGCTCATATGTGTATTGTGAGAATACATATTATACGCTATACAGTAACCACTCCGGATACGGTGATGCCGAACTTGGATTTATCGCAGGTCTACCAGCCTGGATGGGAACAAGGGAGCCCGCTTTGGCCTTAAGACACGCGATTTACAACGAGGAATATGGAATTTCGATCAGCAGGAGCTCCTTCATCAGAGGGTAGAAGCCTGATAATGATAATAATATTGGAATTAATATACAGATTAAACATGCAAAACAAAAGCGAAGAGAGCGTACATTGAAGACTAACTGCAGCTGAACTAATCATCCCGCTTAAGAGTTCAAATTTATGTTATTTTCCGATTTCAAATCGCTAGATTCTTGAGAATTTTTCTCTGTCTGTTCATCTATGTTATAAAAAAATAATGTGTAATATTCCAAATCGAACTCGTAAAGAAGTTCTCAGTGAAATTAGGAGGCAGAAGTTTCCTTTGGAAATGGGCATATCTACTGAAAAGGAAAGAGAAAGCACGTGCCTGTGTTACTATCTTAGACACATTTCTTTGATCCCTTTTGGCTCTTTTTCTCCTCTACTTCGATTGCGATCCTTTTATCGTTGTCTGGCTGTTTATCCAGGGACATTTAGTCTTGAGTGCATTCAACAATCAACATACACGTTGGCTACCAGGTCCCGAGCGTTACGCCCTTGGCGCTTGCCAGTTACAGGATCATTTTTCCCGTAAGTGTATCGCTGATTTACGAGCCTGCTATGGCTAATCTTGAAGCAGCAGAAAGCCATCGATGCTAGCTAGAATCTAGAATTAGATGCAAGAACTAAATAATGAGAGACTCACTGACACTGGCATCACTTATGATTCGCCCCGGGCGTGAAATCGAACCAATTGCTCTGACAAATGCGCGTGCCACGGCACGGCTAATTCTCCATCTACGAAATTATTGATGACGCCGACCCCTGTGCTTACCTACAAATAAGACTCCTTACACGCGTATCTGTTTGTTTATAGGCTCATGAATTGTATTCTTTTTCTTTTGCAGGACAAGTATTTTTTAAATATAAATTTTCATGTCAAAAGGCAAACATTTTTACTACAAGATATCATTTCATTGATGTAGAAGCGCTACCGAAGTCCGAATTGTTCAGATTGTTAAATAATATTGATCACGCAAGTACATGTACTAGCAAATTTTTTAATTTGTGGATCTTTGCCAATAAAAGATAATAATATTCTGTAGGGAAGATTTCAAATTTTGACTGATCAAACCAACTTTCTTTGACGATCTACATTGTACGCATTCCACGGAAAGACTGGGTACGTTGAAATTTTTCAAGAAAATTAACTTGGTATCATACCTTTAACACAATTTATAAAAATATTTGAAGTACTCAGAATTGTTAAACTTATATACGCTACCTGACGACGAAAATCCGAACTAGAAAGAATAGGTACGATTTTAAAGATGCATTTTAATTTGTGCATAAAAGTGTCTTTACTCTATTTTTGTGGAGATTTAAGTATTTCTTGGATAATAAAAATAAGTCTATATCGGAAACAAGGATTTTATATGTGAAAAACACATTTTTTGCACAACAAATTTTTCTGACCAAAAAAATCATTGTACTTATTCAGATTTTCAACATATTATAAACTTAAATGGACTTATCTTAAAGAAAAAACGAACTAAAAGTAAATTTTTATTAAGTTATGCATGAAATATTTACTATTTAAAAATCTGATATAAAAGTTGGGTTAGAATTCGTATTTCAATTCTAATCGTCTATTATTCGTATTCTTTGCATGATGTAGATTATATTTGTCGCTACACACATTAAATCAAGTTTATTTAAGCTTACAATGTATTAAAAGTTAAATGAAATGATGAAATATTTTTTCTTTCTTTTTTAACGTTTCTGACAAAAATGTGTTTTTTTAATGTATAAGATGGAAATTCTATTTAAACCTACCTTTTCTGGTTCCAGTTTTCGGCACCAGGTGGCGAAATGGTCGACCACCATTCTCAATATTGTCTTAAATGTATAAGGAACTATGTTTTATTGACAATTTTTCAAATTACCAATATCTCAAAAAATATTTAGCATTCTTTAAGTTTCCAAAATATAGGACCGATTTTAAAAATGCAAATTCTGAATTTCTTTACGTAAATCATCTACAGATTTTTGTATGCACTTTTCTAAAGATTTATTATAAAACAATTACGCTATGATTTTGTTAACTTTGATTCAGGAGATCAAGTTTAGGCTATAAAACAAAAACATTTTAATTTTTCATCATTACAATTTCCTCTTCTCGAAAAAAGTTATGTGAAATAATTGTTCTTTTTTTGAACGTTTTTGACAAAAATGTGTTTTTTCACTGCATAAGATTGAAATTCTATATAAAACGATTTGTTTTTGATGAAGATTTGTTTTTAGTATTCAATCATTATTTTAAACCTCACAAAACACATATTTGAAAAACACTTTTATGTCAAAATTAAAATACGTCTGTAAAATTGTACCTAGCCTTTCTGGTTCCAGTTTTCGACACCAGGTGGCGAAACGGTCGACCACGATTTCCAATATTTTCTTAAATGTATAAAGAACTATGGTTTTTAACAAATTTTCAAATTACCAATATCTTCAAAATTGTTTAGCATTCTTTAAGATTCTTAAATATAGGACCTATTTTAAAAATGCAAATTCAGAATTTTTTACATAAATCATCCACAGATTTTTGTATGCACTCTAAAGATTTATTATAAAATCAGATACGCTATGCTTTTTTAATAAATCCTTCATTCAGGGGATCCAGTTTAGGCTATGAAACAAAAACATTTTCATTTTCATAATTAAAATTACCTCTTTTTGAAAAAAGCTCTGTGACATATGGATGATATCGTAATCTCATTTACTATGGGGCTGCGGTGGACAGTGCAGGGTGGGTCCAAAAGTAAAATGACAATGTCTGAAATTGAAAACAATACCTTACCTAAAAGTTGTTATTTCCACGTAAGTTATTTTTTAATTATACTATATACATTGTTTTTATTTTTACATGCTAAAGTTTGTTATGAAAATAAAAAATCAGACATTAAAAATCAAGTCCTTTAGGAATCTTATCCTTTTAGAATGTTCGAATAAATACTTTTAAGTTACTAGAATATTTCTTTAATCGATTTTTGTTTCTAAAATAGAATATTCTACCTAAAAATATTTTCAAGTTTGTATAAAATATAAAATATACCAGATTTTAAATTGGAATACCCTATATTACCCACCTTAAAATATTTTAACTTTAAAGCTATTTTGTTAGATGGCTAAGAAGCAAAATATTTTTAGCTACCTAGGACTTACAATATAACATTTTATTCATGTGGACATTGCTGCAAAGAAATTCACGCTGTAGCAATAAATTCCGAGATAGTATTTTTGGCTCACTGTAATAATTTTAAGCAAATTCTGACGTAAGTTATTCTGACTGCGCAAGCAACGTGCCTTTCTAAAGAACAATCAAACTTACGTTGCAGAAGGATTTCCTTATCATGTGGGAGGAGATTATAGCAAAATATGAAAATAAAAAATTCATAATTTGTTGAAAAATTATGACAATTTTTGAAAGTATAAAAATGACACAATAGACATGTACATCAGGCCCCATGTGAAAAATTTAATTGGGACCAGAGTGGGCCCTAAGTAGATTGTCCAATTAATAGTTGAGACCCCATCATTGCCCAACTGGGCAACTGGGCTACAGACTGGGTTGTAACGAACTTATTTGGGCAGCCCACTTCATGCCAATTAATAAAAAGGGGTACAATTATTAAATCCATAAAGTTGGAAGTAATAAATAAAAAATATTTCTTATTATTATTTTTTTAACTTGACGCTTCTTTAAGATTTAAAAACTCTTAGCATCCTCTTATTCCTTTTGGCGTCCATGCCAGTCTCTTCCAACAGTCAGGTCAATGCTAAAAGCATCTGAAGTGGTGTTTTCTGCAATATATTTTTTTTAGTACAAATACTAATTTTACGGAAAATTGAACGGACTCGACTACAAGAAAAAATGGCGCTCCCGACTTCTTTAGTGCAGACGACAGAGCCCGTCTGCGGCGTTGTCGCTCGCGCAGCCGCACAGGTTAACGAACGGCGGGGTTTTCAATTTACAAAATGCTAATTTTACGCAAAAATGTTTATTTATTGTTGTTTCCTTTGAAAACGTTACTATACTCTGCTGATATCTTTGCTTTTTTTTTAGAAAATTTCGATTTTCATTGAGAGCTTATACCTAATTCGGAAACATTATTTTATGCACATAAAAAATATAATATGTAAAATATGTTATGAACTAACCGTAATCTTAAAAGATAAATGTTAGTGTATGAAAAATATTTAATGGTCAGAAGTTCTTTTTAAGAATAAAAAAAAACATTTTTTTGAGGAATTATTTGAAAAAAAATTAATGTACCTTAAGATTTTTCAACAAAATACAGTAAACAAACAATATTCGCAAACAATACATTTACTATGTAAGTTCATAGTTTAAACATTATTTTAAGTTATAAAAATAAAATATGACTGCTACGTAGATTCTGCTCGAGTCGCTCATTAATTTTCAACCCGTTTGTATAATTTATTATTCGCACAGAGTTTTTTTTATCAGAATTATCCCCATTGATTTATTTATTTCTAATGAATGCAGTTAACAATAACTTTATCGATGTAAATAGCAACTAACCAGACTTAGTTAACTTGAAAACTAAAAATGGTACAACTTTTTTCTAGAGCGAAGAAGATGCGGAAACAAATTTCACATGAAGATATAACATTCAATAATTAAAATTTGGAAATTTTTTCGAAAGCCTCCAGGGGACTACGATTTTACACGAGAAAATTGTATGTGCCCTTATACGATTCGGCGCCTCAATTAACCTTTTAATTAATTTCACTTTTTGTTATCTGGGCTGCCTATTTGGTGCACAGTTGGTGGTATTCATTTATATTTTATAAGTTGGCTAAGCTGGGTCGATTTCCACATGGAACCTGGGGAATTTTCCTCCGTCCACTCCTATCTAATAAATTTAAAGAGTAAAAAAAATGGGTAATCAGCATTATGATTTAGTTAGTATAAGGTATAGCTGCAAATATTTTTGAAAAAATTTGTCAGTGACCGATTCGAGTTCTCTATCAGTAACTCGATGCTGTAAAAATGAAGATCGTTATTAACGCGCTATATCTATCATTAGTGGTTTTCGTGATTTCTATTTGTAAGTTTTAAATAAAATAATATTAAAAGGAAATATTGTATGTTCGCATGATATCTTTATAAACCAGAGTTTGATCAAAATGATAATTTTCAAAGCAAAGACACAATAATTTATTTAGTTAGTTATCATTTAATTAATGCACGTATTTTGGGTGAAAAATATATAAACAATTGTGAAGGAATTTTTTTTCAAATTTGACATTTTTATAATAAACAATGATTATAACTTTCTAATTACT
Organism: Druon quercuslanigerum; assembly: GCA_010014905.2. Lineage (NCBI taxonomy): Eukaryota > Metazoa > Arthropoda > Insecta > Hymenoptera > Cynipidae > Druon > Druon quercuslanigerum. The sequence continues at coordinate 11,458 of JAAAKG020135099.1, forward strand.
TAGAGGTTCTTAAGTGTATGGAAAATAGAGAAAAAACTTGAAAGGTTATGTGAAAATAACATTACGGAACTTCTTTTTGCATAACTTTTTCCTCGGATCAGAAAAAGTTGTTCAAAAATTATTTTGATCACTGGAGCATGTTGTAATTTAAAAAAATGTAATAGGAGTTTTGTTTGTTTTGCCTTGACAAAAATTGTAGATTAAATTATTTAAATACAAAAATACTCGTGCAGAAATCACCAGGTCTTTCCCAGATTACCGGTCAGGCGCGGATCGGGCTAAGATGACCTGGCCCGGGTAGGGCTAATTTGCATGGCCCGGAGTTTTTTTTCGACAGGCACATTCGGTATATTTTGGATAAATCAAATTATTATTTAAAAATGCCAAAAGCGAAAATTAATACAAATCTGGGCAACATTAAAAATTCTAAAAAATTGATAAATTATTGACTTAAACTAGTAGATTGTTTCTAGCGTTTTTTACTACTGACGCGCCCAGTGCTGAGTTAAATATGGTGTAAATATTCACTAATCTCCTACTAATTTATGGGAGTTTCTAAAACATATTGTTTTTATACCTGAAAATATCTGAAAATATCTCAAGACGGTCCTGAATCTGGGTTTTTCCCATTCCAAATTTCTGACCTGCACCCTCGAACTCAGTTCTTGAGCTGACACCAAGTGCAATAGTTGAATGGCCGCTGGGCCCTAGTGTAACATAATATCAAAAATATAAGGGCTATTATTATTATTTTTGATATTCAAATAATTTTTAGAGTGAAAAATAGTAACTTATTACTATTTAAGGATATTTTTATAAAAATTTAACTATTTTATTAAAAATTATCTTTTTTACATTCTCATCATTTATGATTGAGAAAGTATTAGAATTGTCGGAAATTTGACACCACCATGTTTCAACGGATCTCCACGTTTCGTGACCCCCTGAATCCGAAAATTAAGTCTTTACGATGGCGTCTGTCTGTCTGTCTGTCTGTCTGTCCGTCCGTCCATCCGTAAACACGATAACTCTCGAAAAAATGAACGTATCAAATCTATCTTTTGCATAATTTTTTTAGGAGCCAAAAGAAAGGACGAGTTCGTTAACCAGCCGTTTTCGACAAAAATTCAAAAAGTGAGCACATTTTGAAAATTTCTGAGACCACTTTTTTCTGAATTTGAAAATTCAATACACGGATATTCATAGAATTAGCAAAGACGAATAATTTATCTCAATGACTTTTTCCAATAGAAAGAATATTCTCAGAGTTATAGTATTTTCAAAATTTTTAAAATGAATCCAAAATCAAAGTTTTCAGCCAAACAATGCACAATATGACAAAAAGTCAAGAGAAGAAAAACATTGCTTTTTAAAAGCAAAAAAATTTAATTTGGTGATCAAAATATGCAAGGTATGAAAAAAGATGAATAAAAAAAAATTATGAACCTAAAACATATCTGCAAAGACGAGTTCGTTAACCGGGCATTTTCAATAAAAATTCAAAAAGTGAGCGCATTTTGAAAATTTTTGAGATCACTTTTTCTCTGAATTTGAAAATTCTGTGTACGGATATTTATAGCATTAAAAAATACGACAAATTTATCTAATGACGTTTTCCAAAAGAAAGAATATTCTCAGAGTTATAGCATTTTCAAAATTGTTTAAATCAATCGAAAATGTAAATTTTCAGCCAAACAACGCACAAGATGACAAAAATCCAAGAAATTTTTTTTTTAATTTTCTGCGAAAATCGAAATTTTGATTACACAAAAAACAATAACAAATTAAAAATTCAATTTTGTGATCAAAATATGTAAGATACGAAAAAAGATGAATCAACAAAAATTGTGCACCTAAAAAATTTACAAATATTTTATGAATCACTTTTTGACAGGAAGCATATTTTTGGTTTTAATCATAAAAATGACATTGAAAATAAAAATGAAAAGTTTGTGGAAAACGAAAAAAAGTACGAAAACGAATTGATAGACACAAGTGGTAATTTATTACATTCTCATCATTTATGATTGAGAAAGTATTAGAATTATCCGAAATTTTTTTCTTTTACGGTGTGTGTGTTGGTGTGTGTGTGTGTTATACACAAATGTTGTTTTTTTAAGGGTAACTGCGAATACAGATGAATGCAAAATAATATGACGTTTGTGTTTTATTTTGAA
>JAAAKG020135100.1:0-13634 GCA_010014905.2 Druon quercuslanigerum
TTTTCCAACCGATTTACGTATTAAATCGCGTATTTGTTTTTTTACAATAAACTATTGCAACATTGTGTAATTTTTTTTCATGTATAAATTAACGAACTTCCAATGAATAATATAGACTTCATGCAATTATTATTGATACTTATTATTTGTAGGAAAAAAAAATTTTCTGGAGGTAACGGGGGTTTACGAATACTTTTTTCCACCACCCGGGCTGCTTCCAGTACTAAAAACCAAATCTCAATTCTTATTTTATTTAAAGTTATCTCTCGCAGCTTTGAACGACATTGAAAATTATTGGAATCTTATCTTTCGATTCTTCGTCACGGAAATAGAAATGAAGGACAAAACAGGAATTCGTAATTTCGTAAATATTAACAATTTCCAATACTTTAAAATACATTTCCCTCGGCCTAAGCCGTCGATCTCTCCACACCCAACGACCTCGAAAAACCTGAAATTTTCACAAACCACAATAATTTTTCTTTTCCCATTCTCGAAAAAGTCGAGTGTCATGGCCTTAGAACGCGACTGCGTAACAATTACGCAAGTTTTGTCGCACGCACACTTTCCACCAAGTCAATAGAAACAAGAGCACGAGACTCGGTGTGTAAATAGAAAGAGAGAGATCAATGAAGTAGAAAAAGACGTGCACAGTCGCCACAACGGCGCACTGTTCCCATGAGTGGATCTAAGTTTAGAGAGGCAGAGAGTGAGCGAGAGCGATATATGCCCAGCGCCTCTCTACGACACTTGTTGGATAACGAGTACCGCGCATGCGTGACCATAGACCACACTTGAGCGAGTAGAGTCGATTGTCACCGAGTGAAGCCGAATGCGATCGGGCAAAGAGCGAATGTTGTGTATGTGCGAGAGTGAAAAGCGGAGGGGGAAAGGGCACACACGGGAAGACTCGCGTTTTAGCAGAGTCGCGGTTCTTCATGTGAGGAAAAATGCAAGGGGGAACGAGCGTGATGGAATGGGGCGGAAAACGGGGAAAGGGGGATTGCAGACAGAGGCCAAGAGATATCTATCGCACACGAGCACAGCGCTTGTTTTACAGCTCACTGCTTCAGACACACCCACGTGCTTACGATAAGGGACATTAACGAGTTAAAAGCGAATGTTTCTCATGAGCTAGTGACCGGTAATAGCATTGACCCTGTCTATACTGCAGTCTCAAATTTAAAAATTCGATTCTATTGTTATCAGAAAATTTGGAGTACTAAGATTTTCCCTCGGATTTCCCTATGATCCTGACTCTTATGGAATTAAGGGTCAGCTAAATAATTTTACAAGGGCTTACTTACTTGACCGAGCTCTCAATTCTATGATCGGTTTAACTCGGCGAAGATCGCATTCGCTCGGCTGCACATTCGGCGCAATTGTATCTTCTCTCCCTTTTTAGAGTTAACATTTTGCAATATATATTTGCGATGAAAAAGAAGACTTTTTTAGAAATAATAATATTGACAAACAGATAGTTTTTTTTAGAATGAACTGGAAACATAATACGAAACCTAATTTGTACGATGCCACGCAGTAGGTGAAGACAGTTTTAGTCAGACGTTTAGACGTTCGGAAGTGGTGAGTAGATCGTACAGAAACGGGGAAAAGTGAACTTAAAATAGTCTCCAGGATTCCGAGACATCGTGTCGGCTCGACAATTTTGGTCGGTTGTCTAGTGAATAATGTCTCCAGATTTAATCAGTTTCGCCATTGCAGTACAATTGTGCTCAAAAAGTTCAATCTTTGACAATTAATAAAAAATTTAAAATAAGATTTGCAGGAGCTGTGTTACTTTAGGAAATCTACAATTGAAATTTTTGTTACTCAGATTTGTTAATAAAAACTAAGTTTCAACAGTTGCATCTCCTAAACTTTAGAAGGCGTTGTATTCGTTTTTTTACTTTGCAGGGAGTTTGATGATCTTCGATTCTCGTAAAGCATGCCCAAGAATTACGAAGACCCACACAGAAATTTTGAAGAAAACTGAAGTTTTTCAACAGCATGTTTTATGCTTAAAAGCGAAGCAGTGAATTCTATCAGAAAAAGGTTGAAGACAATTTATAGGACTTCTTGAAAGGAAGAATCTGTTTTTAATACTCTTTTTCGTCTGTGGTATAGATTGACCGGCCAAATGGAATTTTTTATTTTTAATCATAATTTTCACGATAAAAACAAAAACATGCATTTTATCAGCAAACGGTTTTAAGGAAATTTGTAGATCTTTTTGGGAAAAATAATTTTTCTTCCTAACAATTAGCATTTAACATTAACCAACTTAACCTTTCTTTTCAGGCCCTGAAAGAGTACGGCAATGCACAAGCCAATCCTACAACTTTTGCGAAAGTTATCATGCCTACAAATTACAAACAAACAACTTTTAAAACATCGTTTAAAAACGACCAACTCTAATTTTAAATAAAACTAATAGACCGTGAGCACATCGTGGATAAGTTTTAAAAAAACCCAACTGAAAAACTTAGAAAGACTTTTGTATCATAAATGAAAAGTATCTAATAATATGCTCGTCTAAAGACACATAACCGCTCTTTTTGGTCGAATGACCGGATGACTTTGACACCGGTTAAGCATAAACTCAGACGCTTTGCGTTTTGGCAACACCTAAAAATGAGGCTGCAAACTCAACGGATGAGAGGAAGTATGAAGAGTTTGTAATTGCTGTGTAGTCGTGTTATATTTTTTATACGCGTTTTATAAGTAACGTTTTGCGTAGATACCTATTGCTACGATCCCACGCATCGGTCGTGCCCCTCTCATTGTAATCACCGATTGGTCCAGTGGACCCCGGTTTGCAGCTACTACGCACCAGACAACGTACAGTCTTGGCAAACAGTTGTGCTAATTCTGTGACTTCGTGCTTCTATATATGCGATGCCAACGATATCTCACTGCGTACAAGTTCACTCGGTAATTACTATGTCCCTCTTGAAACATTGTTGCCATGTGTTTTTCGTCAAATTCACGTCAAATTCACGTATTACAACGACCCTCGAATCAGAATAATTTATGGAGACGATCTTCTCGAACGATAGGCCTTTAACCTATTCTCACAATGGAGATCGGAACTTTTTTGATCAGAATTCTTCTCTCATATAATATACAGACTTGCTCAAAATTTTAAAATTCCCTACCTTTTCTCTGATATATTTTTCATTTTCCAGACCCTTAAAAGAAAACATTGTTTTCCCTAAATTTATCTTCCAGGTTTGTAGTGTCAACATGCATACAGAATTTGTTAGGGGGTCATCCACAGATTACGTAAGACCAAAAAAATGATTTCTCAGTCAATAAAGAAAAAAACTTTCATCCACAATGTTGAATTTTCAATGGGCCATTCACAAAATACGTGATACATTTTTCGGGAACTTCGGGCTCCCTCCGACCCCCTTGCGTGATACTTTTTCCATTGACCTTAACATGGAGAATGATACTTTGGCAGACCCCCCACCCCCCTAAACGTGTCACGTATTTTGTGAATGATCCCTAAACATGAAAATATGAACTTTTAATAAAACATTTATTCACAAAAAATTTGTTGAATATCAAAATAAACAAATTGCACGAAAGAGATGAATTTTTACAAAAAAATAATTGACTTTTTAACTAAAAATATAGATTTTTAACAAAACATGTCCCTGAAACAAATAAATTTTTAATTAAAAATCCGAATTTAGAACCAAAAAAAAGCTTTTTTACGCAATAAGGAAATTTTTAACAAGAAGATTAAGTTTCTACCAAAGAATATTATTTAAAAAAATAATAATTTAGATTTAAAAAAAATGAATTGTCAAACAACAAATGGAATAGGTGAATTTTCTATCTAAAAAATTATTTTTCAATTTAAAAACGAATTATTTAAAAGAATAGTTCAATTATTAACCAAAATGTTGAATCATCAAACAAAAAAATTAATTTTTAACAAATAAGTTTCATTTCTAACTAAGTAGTTGCAGTTTCAACCACAAAATATGAATTCTCAAGAAAAAACGTAATAGTTAATATTTCAACCAAAAAGTATTTGAATTTTGAACAAGAAGATGTCTACAAAACAGTTGAATTTTTATCGAAAAAGTTAATTTTTAACCAAATAGTTAAACTTTTAACTCAAAAACATGAATTGTTAACAAAAGTGTTCCATTTTTAACATTAATAATACATTTTTTCTGAATCTATAATTTCATTAAGGTTCCACGTTTATTGAATTAACATAATTTTTCTGTATGTTCGTTCGCTAAGATTATAAAGTCTTAAAAAGATTTTTTATCTGGAGGGGGCAGACTCAGAACAAAGTTCAAGAAATCTTGAATATCGAAAAAGTTAATTTTTAACCAAATAGTTAAACTTTTAACTCAAAAACATGAATTGTTAACAAAAGTGTTCCATTTTTAACATTAATAATACATTTTTTCTGAATCTATAATTTCATTAAGGTTCCACGTTTATTGAATTAACATAATTTTTATGTATGTTCGTTAGCTAAGATTATAAAGTATTAAAAAGATTTTTTATCTGGAGGGGGCAGGCTCAGAACAAAGTTCAAGAAATCTCAAACAGCGGTTAGGATGGGGGGGGGGGGTGTTTGAATTGTAGAAAAATGTCTTTCGTAATTTGCCGCTTTTTCAGGTTTTCCCTAACATTTCAAGATTCCAGAATTAAGAATATTGTATGACATATTTCCTTACCAAACTGAAGATCGAAATATCCAAAATGTGAACTTACCTGCAACAAAGAAGAAGACAAAATAGGTTAAAAATTGTTCAAAAATAAACAAGTGAATTGCAAAGAACATGTATGACTGATAACAAAGTATGCAAGTTGAAGAATATCAGAAAATTGCTAATCGAAAAAATGCTAATGACAATTGACATGATAGTGCAAGTTCGAATGTTCGTTGAAACATTGTTAGCTTGAGTAAAGGCCTCCGATAATAGACTATGTCAGACAAAGTCATGCAGAACGTTGAGGACTGAATAAGCCAGAGAGAATATTCACCAAAACTTTGCGATGCAATGCCTGCATGCCATATAAAAATGTAAGGTACCTCAACAATTCCCTTGAAAAAAATGCTACTACTTTTAGGGTAACTTGCTCCTTGAAATTGTCTATTTACATGATCAAATTTAAAGATTTTTCTAGTTTGGAAAAGGGGACTCAAATTTGCCTGCGTTTAGATACGCAGTAATGATATACAAAAATCGTTAGAGCGAAGTGATTCAGCATTCTCGTTTGATCTAAATATCACTCGATCCCGGTTATGGAAATAGGTGGACATGAATAATGACATTTCTACTTGTCCAGATACTGGATTATAAAATAATTACGTTTACACTAACACAACTGAACGTTTGAGCAATCATAGATCTATACTCTGAACGATGAGCATTAGGTCGTGGCCAGTGTAGATTTACTTAACCCACATTGGTTTGTTTACACAGTCGTCAGGTTCTTCCACTGAACTCTAAGCCGCATTACCTTGCGCCCAATCAAAGTACAAATTCTCAACAATTCAAGGGTCGACTTATCAAAATCAGACTCCCTTTCTACTATCACACACTATTATCTTTTCCCATATTTAGAGACTTTACGAACTTCTAGAACACTCTTAAAAATGCAAACAGCAAACGAAATTTTTAACTAGCATACGAGTTTACGATACATGCATACGTATTGAAATTACGCATTTCATAAAACAAGTATTTAAAAAAACTTGTATGCAGGTGCAAATAGCAGTCACTTATTTGAAAAACTTGAGTTTCTACTGTTTAGTTATTCTAGTTCTTGTATCACAATTGGGGACATCATTGTATGTCCTACATAATATTAAAATTCAATTTTATTTCATTAACTATTTTCAACAAAACTGCATTGACTGGGATATTTAAGAAAGCAGGATCTAGAAAAGAGCGAAGTTTCTTAAATACAGATACTAGTTTCTTAAATATCACGACAGTGCTTATACTAGTTCATTTAACTATAAACTTTGGCGTAACTATGCATCTAAATCCAGAGCGTTTGAACGTCATTTGCCGAATGCACAAAGTCAATTTTCTGAATGCGCAGACTCTATTTACCTAGACATGAGTTCCTGCTTTGACAACTGTCCAAGAGGCTAATAAAAACAAAGACACGTTCCTATTGCTAAAATATGTAGCACAAATTTGAGAGAAATTGTAAATTCCATGCTACGATCAATGTTAAATATTTCTTAGATGAGAATATTTATAAAAATAAAAACACTTGTCACCAGTATGGCCACTCAAACTTAAAAAAAAATATCCAGGCTATTTTTCGACTTCTCCTCGGTGCTTAAAATTCCAGGGTAATTCCAGGTTTTCACAGTCAGTGGCCAACTTGGTTACGCCACATATAATATTTCAGTAAAGAATTGAATAATAAAAAACCGGGAAAAATTTCCTGACACACGAGTCGACAACTGTATTTTCGAGCAATGACAAATTCTCAAGAATATTGATAATATCAAATGAAATGTATTGAGTCGCTAAAACCCGAGTGAATACACGAGCTACATAGTTCGAACGAGACACTTGCGCCAATATTCAGCGTATTTGTATTTCTTTCAGACATCTGGATGTAGAGAGCGGAATTTACTGATAAATTTATATCATTTTCAATTCAGTGAAGAAATTAATTCAAATGAAAGAAAACATATTGAAAGACAAAGTGTTTTACATAAATTGTTTCTATCTTATAGTACTTTTAGATAGATAACTTCTGGAAATACGTAGAGAGAGAGAAACCCTTACTCTCTGCAAATTCAACCGACCTGTTGCTCGTTACGTAGCCACTCGTGTTCGCACAGTGCGGAATGTGTCCATGAATATACGTACTATCAGGAATTCAAGTGTCTTTGCATTCGTGTGCGACAACCAAGGGTCAATAATATTCGCCTCAATGCCCCTCGACTCTATACCAGAGTCACATTCGTAAATCCTAGCCATGAAGGTTAAGTATCATCAGGTAGAAATTGTCAAGTGTTACTAAATTAACGAACATTGAAGTATGTATCTTTTATATTTAATAGTACATTATCGTCAAAAATTCTGATAACATCTTTTATTTGCTTTAGAAGCCTGGCTGAAATTGAGTTTGGAGTATATAGTTATCGTGGATGGGACGTCATAATATACGTATCACGCATTCTGATCGGTCGCAACCCTGGAGAGGCACGTCCTACTTTCATGCTTCGAAACCGAATCTAATTCCGGTATCCACGCACAGCTGAAGAATACATTCCCACATTTCCAAATGCGTTGACCCACGGCAATAGAGAAATCCAAGCTTCGATCAATACTTTTTCAAACAAGCAGGGCCGGCTTGGGACAGAAAATCGGCCAAATTCGGCCAATCGAACGGACCAAATTGCTTTCAAAAGTACCAGCCAACCCGGATTTTCCCCTAAATTTAACCCTAACAATCGGGCCTGTCAACAAGTCACATCAATGCCTAATTTAGCTCGATGCTTTAATTTAGGGTTTAAATTTACTGACACATATCAGGGCTCAGGTATAAATTACGTGACAGCTTTTGGGGGTGCAGACGGTTTGGGAAAATGTTAGGATCTGTTACATACAGGCGTAGGAGAATTGTTAATATCACGTAATATTTTTAACAAATCAACCCTACATAAAAAAATATGTTAAAGCAACTGATGTTTTTCCATTTTTGGCACTGACCCATAACAAATACATTTACAATTAAGAATTGACCAACTTGTTTTCTTTTTGAATGTTTATTATTTACAATCATGCAAATTTGAACAACTTTTGGAAATGGGTCTGTCGTGAAGATTTACCATTACACATTCTTCAATTCTTAATGCGTATAATTTAAAAAATATATTTTTGAATTTTCTTTTAATAAGTGCAATTTTGATGATTTGCAGTTTAAAACTTTTCAATTCTAGTTGCCTAAATAAAAAGATTTTCAAACGCAAATCATCGGAGTTACAGAATTTTTTATTTGTAAAACTTAAAACTGGCATCATTTTTAATTTTTACGTGAATACGACCGCGTAACCCAATTTCAACCGAAAAGTCACTTGCTGTTTTTTTTTAGAATGTAACTACAGAATGATGTGGAAGTTTTTTAAGCACAACACGAAGATAACCTGTGAGGTCCTTTTTCAAAAATCATCTTTATGGACTTTTTTTTATAATTTTAAAAAATTGTCGATACTAATAGGTACCTTTACAGATTTACAGCTGTTCATTTTACAAGATTATTCCATAAAAATCTTTTACTCAATTTTTAACGTCTAATGACGCCCAGTTAAAAAATTTGCCAATTCTAAAAATAAATTTAAAAAATATTATTTTTGAGAAAAGGACTCCACCGATGATTTTAATTTTGTGCTAAAAAAAACTTCCACGTCATCCCGTAGTTACATTCTGCACAAAAAATCGGAGAGTACATAGTCTTTTAGGTTTAAGTTCATTTATGCTTACCGTAGTGATATTTTCTATAATTATTTATTAATATTCATTATTTAATTATTTATTCAAAATTCTTAAATTTAAAAATATAGAATTGAAAATTATTTGCTCATCACGATTTATATTTTAAAGGTATGTAATTTTTAACATTGTTTTAATAGTTTAACCTTGAAGATTTAAAATTTAACATTCATAAATTTACACGATTTATAATTAAAAATTCTTCTATTTTTAAGATTCACAATTTAAGATTCTTGAATTTGCAATGTCTATAGTTTCAAATTATGCAATTTTAAACGTTATTTTTTAACATTTAGTGCAATTTTGAAGATTAACAATGGAAAATTCTTGAATCTTTTTAATCCTTCATTGAAAACTCTTCCATGTTTAATGTGTATGATAGAAAATAATGCAATTTTTAATTATTTTTTTAAGTAGTTCAAATTAGAAGATTTAAAATTAAAATTTATTCAATTTTATAGATTTAAAATTGAAAAATCTTCAATTCTGAACAGTAATAATGAAAGCGTTCATTTATTTTCTGGAAATTCTTATCACTTTTTGCGTACGTAACACATGTTTCCTCATGTAAAAAAGGAATGGTAATCCAGGTGTTTCAAGTAGTAAGTAACTAAATTGTATTCGTGAGCATAGCACAAATATTTTTTTAAGTCTAGACACTTCGTATTTAGTAAGAAATGGCTGAAAGCTTTTGAAAAGATTTTGTTGCGGCTTGCTACATGGAGAAGACGAGACATAAAAAATTGGCAAAAAATGTGTCGCGTAATTCCTGGATGGCCCCTTAGCTTCTATTCCTTTATTAGATATACGACTGTAACGCAACTTATCTGCAATTAAAGAAGCAGTCTTTTGCAGACTCAAATATTGAAAACAATACAGTTAACCTTTTCATAAGGTTATTTATTCAGCCGAGTTACTGTTATGTATCATATCAGAGAGCACATATATCAGCATTTACGAATGTAAATAAACAAAGAGACAATTTCGATGACAGGGTTTAACATAACTAAGGAACTTGCACTTTTCAAAAATAAAACTGCAGATACATGCATGGAGATTGCAAGTGAACGTTGAATAAACATACTGTCTTATAATTTCCTATTTGCTCTCATGTCGACTGTAGTAGGTAGCTTGAGCTAATACTTGATGCGACCGTCAGTTTCCTCCGACTCCCAGTGTTATTAGACTTCTTTTCTTTAAAAGTGTTTGTTTTTAACGTGCGACCCAGCCGAAAATTTTCGCTTTAGTGAGCGGAATAATAAATTACGTGAAAAAAATTTTCTTTTTGAATTCGAAGATTCCGATATGAAAGAACTTTGATGTATCTTTATCTGAGAATGCACTACTTCTTTGCAAAAAAAAATCTTTAACGTGAGATTTGAGAAACCAATGTTGTTTCATTGCTGCGATAATTCTAAAAGAAGCTTTTAAACTATTGCGTTGTTATTCTAACAGCGAAACTGGTGTCAACGACACATGATATGTGTTTAGCCTCTAGTACCTACTTTCCTGAAAGTGGTCAACCACTAGATACTAGAAACGCTCTCTAGAAATATGTAAATGAGCTACTAGATATTTAAGAAGTGATTGATTATTGAATTGCCTTTTAAGAAAAGAAAAAAACCAAACAAGATTCCCTATTGCATCTATATTTCATTCCCCGCATAATTGTAAAAACTGTCCTTGACATTTCACTCATCACAATATTTCTATCTTTCATGTAACGTTTCCAAAATGAAACGTAAATATCACTGGTGTGTGTTCATTAGCGACGAGTAAATGCATTCTTATGAAATTTTTATTGTATCTTGGTTTTGCGTTGTAAAATTAAGAGTCCTATATCAATCCTTTATGGTTTAAAGGTCCCGCATTTAAAAATAATCACCGTGACGTATCACAGGTATTATGTAACTAACATAAAAATCTTACGTATGCTTGGTAGCTAAAAGCCTAAAAAAGCACTTGAAATTTTGAATTTGAACCTTCTTTACCGAAATTTCGATTTATAGAAACGGATAACCCCTGTTGTCAGCAGCGTAGTCAGGATTTGATAAAGGGAGGGATTTAAAAGGCTGGGCAGAAAGTACGTTACTACTTACAGGAAAACATTGGGATAATGTATGACATAAAATGTATAAATGTCATATTTATCATCCTTGTGAGAAAAAATGTTTTAAAATAAAGAAAACCTTACAATATACGCACATCCATCAACCGTTACTAACATATTTATAAGTATAATAATATTAGAGTGATGCAGTTCTATTTGAAAGCATTCTTTGATTTCTGACCAATTAAATAATAATTTAGGGTTTGAAACGGTAAACAGATTGTTATATTATTCCTCTTACAAAATTTGATGTAAAAAATTTAAGCTACTATTTCATTCAGTCTGATAATACATAATACAGTATTGTATGATTTTTTTTATTAGGCACTATCAATAAAGCAGCAATGTTAGATGCATTAGCTATTCGGTTGGTTCAGTGTTCAGTTTCGTGCGAGGGCAGGGTGGCGATTCGGCGGTCGATTTTCAATTCCCGGTCATTTCCCGGTTTTTCTCGGTCAAGTTTTTCCACTTTCCCGGTCCACTAAAAGTAACATTCATATGTTTCGGAAAACGCAAAATTCTATTCTAAATCATGACGTTCATTCTAATCATCCGTTAAGCCAACAGAGCCAAAAATTGGTAAATAAATAAATTTTCAAATAAAATTATGAATCTTTAACTGGAATAGTAGAATTTTAAACCAAATCGATGAATGTTCAACTAGAATAATAAATATCTGACTGTAATACTTAAAATTTTAAACGAAAAGATGAATTTTTAAACAATAAGATTAATTTTCGAACTAATTTTTAAAACAATTTTTAAACAAAATACATGAATTGTAAAGAGATATTTGAATTTTCAAAGAAAGAAGACAAACTTTCAACCAAACAGTTGCATTTATAACTGAAAAAAATGTCAACAAAAAATAGAATACAGTTACTTCAGTAAAACAAATGAATTTTCATTTTAAATTATGAATTTTAAACAAAAGAATGAGTTTTAAACGAAAACAATGAATCTTCAACTTAAACAGTTAAACTTTTTAAAAAATAAAAATAATTTTTATGAAGAAAGATAAATTTTTAACTTAAATAATAATTTTTTAAGTCAAGAAAATCAGTGTTCAACCAAAAATGACAAATTTTCACCTAAAAAGATATTTCTTTTACCAAAAATTCAACAATTAAATTTCCAATCAAACAATGAATGCTCAAAAAAAAAGAATTTTCAACTAAAATTATGAAATATTCAAGAGGAATAGTATTTTCAATTAAAGAGTTTATTTTTCTACAATGTAAATTCATTTCTAACCTAAACGATGAATTTTCAACAACAAAAAAAAAAGAATTTTTAAACAATAAGATTACAATTCAATAAAAAAAATCAATTTCTACCATTCTACCAATCTGATAAATTTTCAACTAAAATGATAAATCTTCAACTGGAATAGTTGCATTTTAAAGCTACCAAAAAGATGAATTTTCAACCTATAAGATTAATTTTTTACGGTAAAAGTCAAAATTTCCACAAACTACATGAATTTAAATAGTTAAATTTTTAGTTGAAAAATTGATTTTTAACAATGTAGTTACATTTTTAAACTGAGATGTATTTTTAATTGAAATTATGAATCTTCTAACAAAAATATTAATTTTTAACAAAAGAGTTTACCTTTTAACCTTTCTTTTTCTAAAATCTCGAAAAAGGAACTTTTAAATTGTGACGAATTTTGACTTGGAACAGATTTGACTTGATCCCAGTTTAAATCTTTTTTCAAATTCCCGTTCCACCACGTAAAAGCATTCCCTGCTCCATGCGAAATAATGTTTTCTTACCAAAAGTCCCTGTCCTAAAATAAAAACGATTATTATTTCCACTAATATGCCCTGCAACTGTGGATAAAGTAGAAGTCACTTTTCTAAATTGACAAACATTGACAAAAATTAATTAAATAATGAAAACTGGAATTTGGCTGCAATCAGAAGTAAATTCCCGGTTTTAAATTAAATCCCGATTTTTCCCCGGTCAATATAATTTCCGGTAATTTCCCAGTCAAGTCTCCAACCTGGAGAGGTTGGTCACTGAGATTTCATGAGACGCCCAACTTATGGAAGTCTCTGTGGCGCTCATCAGTACGATGTCTTGTTAATCCACGGGAAATAATTTTTAGTCTGACTTCCTGATTTCTGAGTGAACAGGCAGGTCCGTTAAGCTGGCAGGACCACATTTTAAAAATGGACTAAAAAACTATAGGGAATTTAGGGCTCATTTAGGGCTAATTTAATGCTCTATTGCCAAATTTAATGCTCTTTATTTAAAAAAAAAACCCCCGGTGGTCATACTAGCTTAACGTTAAGCTAGCAGAACCACACAGCCAAAAAAAAACGACTTAGGCATTATTTCCTGGCATAATAATTTAGGGCAAATTTAGGGCTCATTTAATGCCCTATTGGCAAATTTGATGCTACGCATTTTTTTTAAACCTGTGGTTCTGCTATCTTAACGTTAAGCTAGCAGGACCACACATAGAAAATATCTGCCCGCCTAGTGGGTACATTCTCATCGCTCGCTTCGCTCGCAAATTTGAGCGCGCCTAGGGCGCGCAACCGTTGGATCTCGCGCATCGCGCTCGGACACATCTGCCTCACGCTTTACACGCGGTTCCTCTAGGTTATCGGACTTCTTGTGCTCGCTGTTACGCGCATCGCGGGCTAATCCTCTCTTAATAAGCTTCATCGTTATGACATGCTTCTGGTTCAATTACGTCAGTTTTACATAAAAAGAAGAACTAATTTACTTAAGGTTCTATCAACCTTAAGGAACATTTTCTCATCAAGACACTCGCGCTTCGCGGGCTCTCGATATTTACTTTAAAAATCAGGTAAACCTCGCGCTCGACGCTCGTTTCTGTTCATCGTATAACAGAAACCCAAAAGTTTGAGCGCGCTTTGCGTACCGTGTTATGTATTCTTTATATACAAATGACTATATTTATATTTGATTTCAAGTGAAGAAGGAAATTCCTTTACTTCAGCGTATATTTCTGTACCTTTCTAATAAATTATACAATCAGAAAGATTTTT
>JAAAKG020135101.1:0-13634 GCA_010014905.2 Druon quercuslanigerum
AGGTTTGTTGATGATAATATTTTGAAGTTTATTAAATCGATTTTAACGCATTATGACGCAATAACCAAGAGCTAGATAAAAGTTTCATTGATTGGCTAATTTTGGCTGGCAGCTAGTGGATAGGTGGCCGGGTCATCGCCGGATTTACTGGGTACCCTGCCCAGTACTGGCTAACGTTTTACTGCACGACCGGGCACTACTCTGCCACTGGTGCAAAACTCGAACTTGAAAAAAGGCTGACAAATTTTGTTCAGGTGTTTTATAACGACGAAAAATGGTATATTTAATTAACGTGAAGACATTTTTTCCTTTGAAAAATATTTTTCTGTTTAATCGTGTCGTATGGATAATGAAATTTTTTTAATGACTTAGTAAAAAGATACTAAAATAGTATAAAATATTTAAAAAATAAAATTTGTGAGCCAAATTTTTCTGAATAAAATTTAAAAAATGTTAAGTTCTAGTTATCGTCACAAAAAATTATTATAAATTTAAAAAAAATTACATATAATGTTATCGTGCAAAGTTGCTAAAATGATCTAAAATGATGAAAAACAAAAAATGAAGCTAAAGTTGAAAAAAAGGTATTATCAATAAACTCGAAAAATGATAAGTTCTACTTTATAAAAAATTATCTGATTCAAATAAACGCGCTAGAATAGTAACCAATCAGCGCAAATATTTGACAGACAACCAACACTGGTTCTCCTGACTGATACACAATGGCATCGTGTCCGTAAACGAAGAAAACATCTGTGGTGATTGTGATATAGCTTTTCAATTGAGCGAAAACAGTTCAACTTGGAATGAAAAAGTTTACGCTGACATTATTATTTAGAGGAGAGCTGCGCGCTTCCTTTGCATTTCTATTTCAAGTCGGTCTTAATCAAATCGTCAGAATATTGTAAACGAGCAATATTTCTTCAAATAACTCCTTTTCACCATTTTTGGGCTTCGTGGGTAACCATAAATATTTTAGTATGCCAGTTGTTTGCCAATATAGCCCCAGTACTGGAAGTCAGTATTGCGCTAGTACTGCCACACCAGTACCGCCAAGCATTACAAGCCACTAGTACCACCTCAGTTTTCTGTGGTGGAGGGGAGGTGATTCTCGATGTGGGGTTAAGGAAAAGCTCGCTGGAAAAAGTGAGTAGCGCTGAAATAAAATAAGTCCCGCGGATCAAACAAACTTAGAGCTCCAAGTCAAGGCGAGAACAACCGCACAGTTTAGCCAAAATTACTTTTTGTGGACAAAAGTCTGTCTACAACTCAATTTTCAATGGATTTAGACGTTTTTTTTTAAATGACCGTGACGCTTTCGGGTATATCGAGTCGGTGCGAGAATTTCGATTGGGCTAAACCAAAATTTTTTATTTAACAACAAAATGAAAAATATTTTTACTTCAACTTTTCAGATGTACTTTTTTTTATAAGATCTGCGAATTGACTAAAGAAGAGCCTCAGCAAGTATAATTACTATCTAGCAATAGTTTTCAGTAGGTTAGAGTGAGAAAAAAATTGTTTATAGTGTTTTAAACAAATTATTGAACAAAACCCATTTTTGCGATTCGCAATTATTAGTTGCCAGAAATTCACAGCTTTTATATAGAATATAAGAGAAATATATGCCTAATTATGATTATTTAAAAATATCTGCTGTTTGTCAGCATTATTTAAACACTTTTTATAAAGAAATGCACAGTTTTCGTATGTCACAATGAATATGCTCCATTTTTTTGCAGAAACGACCAAAACTTTCTTGCCAATGAACCCTTGTTGTCATTTTTTTTGAAATAAACAACAACTGGAAATTATTAAAATTATATTTATAAACAAATTCACTTTAGAACATGATTTCACAAATAGGGCCAATTTTGTATTGCGAAACCTACTAAACATGTATCGTTAGTGACTCCTAGCTGTAATTTTGTTTAAAATTGATATAAAATATTAATTTTTTAAACAATTTTTTATAATTAAATGCACATTTTGACCATTTTTCCAAGAATAGGCTTTATTTTCCTTGCGATATAAACAGAAAATGTATTTCCAATGACTCTTTGCTATGACACTTTGCCAACGGATAAAAAAAGTTAATTATTTCAATAATTTTTATAAACAAATGTATATTTTGGTCACTTTTGCAGGAATATGCTTTTTTTCGTGGGGTAAGCTAGAAACGTCTTACCAATGACTCCTTGTTGCCTTGTTTGTCCAATTAACAAGAACTGTTCATTATTTTAACAATATTCTTATTCTTGTTTCGAATGATTGGCAGCAAGTCCGTGAAATCACTTACCAAGAACATTGCGTACTTACTCATGAATTGACTTTTATTCCGTATCACACTTCGCCACTGTCGACAATATTGTAGATAAAATGTATCACGCAGCTTCATTTTTATTTGCAATAACTGTTCTTTAGAGAATTATTTTGCACTTTTTATGTCATCCATTATCGCATCGATATTACTACTACTTTAGTTCGAGTCCCTATTCCAAATGATTTTACATAAAGTTGATTTACTATTTCTGTAATTCATTTTTGCATCCACAAGTTTCAGAAAAGAGTGGATAGGAATCAGGAAAACATGCTTTATATTCGGTTAGGGGAAATGACCAGTCGACATTTGGAGTACGAAAACTGATGACAAAACAATAAAAAACACTAAAAAAATGTAGAAGTTAATTTAAAAAGCAAAAAAAACCTTAATTCAACAACTGCTACCTTGACGATGGTGAAGAGGTTTAACGTCTGTTCATTATGTACGGTAATAAAACATTAGGACCAAAAGCAGCTCAACTTTTCAGGAACACTCATGATATTTTCTGGAATAAATTATTCACATCATCAATTGTTGTCATGATACGATTCCCAATAAACACATAATTTGATAACACTATAACTAAAAACCCATCACACCTTTGATTAATACATGCTTGATTTTTTTAGCTCACTCCGCAAACAAAATTTATCATTGAAAAATGGTCAAACTGTAACTTTGTTTATAAATATTGTGTAAACAATAAATTCTTTTTCCTACTTAGAAAAATGTCACAAGAAGGAATAATTGGCTAGTTATTTATTGTTGATTCCGCAAACAAGATTAATAATTTTCATAGAAAAATGGTCACACTGTGTTTTTTTAAATAAATATTGTTTAAATAATTAACAGTTCTTGTTAATTGGGCACACAAGGCAACAAGGAGTCATTGGTAAGACATTTCTAGCTCACTCCACGAAAAAAATAAGCCTATTCCTGCAAAAGTGACCAAAATGTACATTTGTTTATGAAAATTGTTTAAATAATTAACTTTTCTTGTCCGTTGGCAAGGCCTAATAGCAAAAAGTCATTGCAAATACAATTTCAGTTTATTTCGCTAGAAAAATGGAGCCTATTTCTGGAAAATAGTGAAAATGCGCATTCAATTATAGAAAATTGTTTAAAATATTAACATTTTTTATCAATTTGAATAAAATGACAGCTAGGAGTCACTAATGATACATTTTTAGTGGGTTTCGCAAGAAAAATTGGCCCTATTCGTAAAATTATGTTAAAAAAGTAAATTTGTTCATAAATATAATCTAAATAATTACCAGTTGTTGTTAATTTGAAGAAAAAAAATTATAACAAGGATTCGTCGGCAAGACATTTTTGGTCGATTCTGCAAGAAAATGGAACCTATTCATTGTGACATACGAAAACTGTGTATTTGTTCATAAAAATTGTTTAAATAATGCTGCCAAGCAGCAGATAGTTTTTAATAATCATAATTAGGTATATATTTCTTTCATATTCTATATAAAAACTGTGAATTTCTAACAACTAATAATTGCGAATCGCAAAATATGGGTTTTGATCATTAATTTGTTTAAAACATTATAAACAAATTTTTTTCTTACTCTAACCTACTGAAAACTATTGCTAGATAGTAATTATACTGGCTGAGGTTCTTCTTTAGTCAATTCGCAGATCTTACTAAAAAGGTACATCTGAAAAGTTGGGGTAAAAATATTGTTCATTTTGTTGTTAAATTAATAATTTTGGTTTAATCCAATCGAAATTCTCGCACCGACTCGATATACCCGAAAGCCTTACAGTCATTTAAGAAAAACAAACGTCCAAATCCATTGAAAATTGAGTTGTAGACAGACTTTTGTCCACAAAAAGTGCTTTTAGCAACACTGTGAACCGTGCCGAGGACTGAGTGGCACCAGGGAGTGGTGTCTCGAACGGTGTCTCTGGGATACCAGGTCGTCTCCTAGATTATTTAGATCTCACCGCCGCATGCGAGGCTCTGCGGGGGTTGACCTTTACTTCTCTAGCTACTCGTGGTAACATTATGGAGAAAAATAACGACAACCTAATTCGAAGTGTGTGTGAGGAACTGGATAGTCCAATGGACGTAGCTGAGAAGTCAGAATACTCTGAAACAATGGAGGACATCAGAAGGGTACATAACCATTTTAATAAGACACTAGGTCTTGTCGAAAAGCTGACCGGAGTCTTAGGAGAAATGAAGGCTTTCTCAAATTCGAAGAATAACATGTTCCTGAAGATAAAGCAGAGACTCAACGAGGCGATAGAGATAACGAAGGAAGTGGACCAATTGTTTTGGCTGCCTGTCCCAGAGAAGAGAAAGAACCCGCAAGGAGAGAAGGGCAAGACTGGACACATGCCACTGTGGGCCTCAGACTGAAAAAGCCGTGGAAACTCCCACTCCCCAACATGGGAAGCAAGAGAGGAAACCCACTCTGAGTCCCGTTGAGAAAAGTACCACCAAACAAGCGTACAAGAAGCCGAGGACCGGAAACGCTTCAACGCTTGTGACCTCTACTCTTAAAAAAAAGAAGAAAAATCTGTTCCCACTAGGAAACAGAAGAAGTGGCAGCGGAGATCTAGACCCGAGGCGGTTTTATTCAAACCAGCCGAGGGTTTGAGTTACGCGCAGGTCCTCAGGGGGTCAGGCAGACCAGAAGCGGAGATTTCCTTGCGGAGCTCAGTCCTACAACGAGAGGCAGAACTGAGTTCTCAGCAGCGATTAAGGAGGCGGTTGGTGAGGGGGGTAATGTGTGCGATCTTGTGCCCCGTAATGAGGTTGAAGCGGCCGTAAGAAGCCACATCGATGTCCTGCCTCGTGTCCTGCCGCGTACATAAGAAGGTAGAAAAGGTAGGTTGTTACTGCTGTCTAGGCTTTGGCCACATAGCAGCCGGTTGAGGGGGTCTTGACTGACCGAAGTGCTGCTGGAGGTGCGGCAGGGAGGGCCATAGGGCTGCGGCGTGCAAAAGTACGCCGCAGTGCTAACTCTGCGCTGAAAAAGAGAAGCTCCGGGCAGACCATTTACCGGGGACGATTAGGTGCTTGGCGTTCAGGAAGACAGCTTAGTCGAAGAAGCCACGTGAAGAAGAAGCCTCGGTCTGGTGCTGTTTATTCAGATATTTCAAAATAATGTATAATTTTTATTTTTTATGATTACTTTAACACTTGCTCCTTACTTTGAACAAGTTTTTATTCTTAGCTAGACTAAAAATGTAGAGAAGATCACCCTACAGAAGGTAATTATTAATTAGAAATATTAAGCAAATTTAAATAATTAATTTAATGTAATTAATAGTCAAGACACGATATGTGTTAATTTATTACAATGAAAATTAGTTATTTGACATACATTTTTGATAAAACGAGTACACCTAACCAAGATGACGATAGCCGACGAGCCCGATGTACGGTATCACCGCACTGCTGAGGACGATGCGAGCATTTTGGTTGGATGCAGAAAGAAGATCAGTTGAACGCCAAGCTGGCGAAATTAGATGAAAGTCGAAGTACGGCTTACTGGCCTTATCCTCATGTCCTTGAAGTAATGCGAAAAGCGGTTCCGTGGATATGGCTTGGCGGAAGGGGGGGTTTTAGTCAGTAAGAATCCAACACTACCCATCCTAAGAATCTTATATCTGAGTGGACTCGTCGCCTGCTCAGATGGACGATTGCAAGGATGGGTGCCTATGCAAGGTTTCCCCTCCTACTACAAAAAAGCATTTCAAGCTAGTACTTGTATAGTAGTGGCCTAGTACAGCAATCCAGTACTGGAGCTCCGGTAGGCTGTACTGGGTCAGAACTGGGCCGGTGATGTATTTTTACCCGAGCAGTTTGACTTTGACATTAAGCGTAAATCTAAAAAATAAGGTACTTAATCAATATGAATAGGATCTGGGGAAGGGCATAATTTCTCAAAGCTCACATAATCTTTGACTTACTATAGGAGCGCGGACGCTAGAGACGTTTTCGTTTGACCATAGCCACGACGTATCACTGAACCGCGAGGCTTGGCGAACTGATTAGTGGTATGAGTCGGTTATGGTTTGACACGGCGTATTTCATGCTAGAGGGCATGACACAATATTAACTTCCCCTTGCCGTTCACATGCACGTTGCATACGAAACAAGTAGGAAATGAATAGTTTGAAAATGAACGATTCTCGGGGTAGACCAAATTATGAAGCAGCAATTTTTACTACATTCTGACTGAGTGGGTTGCCAAATGTACTTTTAATGTTCATTTACAATTCATAGATCAAACATTAGTTTAGAATATTTTAAACGAATTTAATACTTAAGAGGTTAGGAAATCTAAGGGAACTAGTCTATTTTCTCATGACCACGAAAAAAAGAAATACAAGTATAACGTTTCTGTAGACAGTAATCGTAACGATACCAATAACCGTGATTTAGTTAAAATTTAAATATATTGTTAAAAAACATGTTAAAAGTAACAATAAATAATGAAAACAAAGTTAATTTTGCTTAGAATTTGCCAAACTAATTTTATGACAGAAATTAATTTTATGTTAGGTGGCCAACTTACACACACTGTCTAGAAATTTGAGTTCATTATTTATAACACTATGGATTTTATAAACATTTCTGTAGCTCAGTGGGGTAAGCCCAAGGGTAGCTGGCGGCCTGAAAGGGATGAGCCACATATCGCGTGTCCTTTACTTTCATGTTAATTTAAAAATAACTTCTTTGATTTATCATTGAAATCATTTCATATTAGAAACTCGCAAATTATCAAATGTGTTTAAAAGTCTTTCCTCATTTTATTCTGTCAAGAAAAACTATTTTATTTAAAAAAAACTGTATTGAAAAAAGTTTTTATCTAATCAATGGATACGAAAGATCTTTCCACGATTGCATAATTTTTAAATAAATTCGCCACAACGTATGTTAATGCTTATAAAATTTTGATTAGCTATTTGTATCTCCGATTTACATTAAAAACCATTTAATTAACATTATTTAAGTAGCTTTTTGTAATGAAAAAATCCTGTAATTTGAAACGAAAAGTAGTATAATATTACCATGGCATTTCGTTGTTAAAATATAATATATTTATATTCTCCGTTTAAGAATTACATCATTTCAGTTTGTAAAAAATGCAAAAATGAGTATGACAAACCTTTCAATCATCAAAAAAGTGAAGACTAGTTCAAATCAAATTGAGAAACTGTGACGAACTTTCAAAATAGAAGAATATAAATGAAAAGTATTGGGAATTAATGTTAACTTTTATTTTCCAAAGATATGTCAACCAATTAAATTAACAAACTAATTAACAAACAGAATACAAATAAAAAAACAGAGTGATAAAATAGATCATCCATATGGCAACCAGATGCAATTTTTATTTTTGGAACCTCAGAATAGTATAAAAAATCCAGAGCTTCCATAAGAGTCAATGAGGGCTCAAAACTAAAATAAATTTTTTAATTTCTTTCAAGGGCTATAGACAAGGATTTTGTCAAAGAATTCAAAAAAAAAGTGCACTTCATAAATTTTGAGGGTTACCCCGTTTTGGACGCCAGCCTTTCATTTGTAAACGATTATGAACCAAGGTTAATTATTTTACTTCCGTTAATATTCAATTATTATTTTGATGACCACGAAGCTTCGAGTGGTATTTTTTGGCTTTTTTTCATGTGATCCCACTTTCATATTTTATGAATTTTGATTAATTATTTTTTATATTTACGCGAGATGTCAAAATGTAAACTTTATCCAGAATCTTACACGATCTTGCTGGTTTTTCAAAATTCTCGACCAAAATAACGAGATAAGGGACAGCTTCTCTCTGTCGTCAGAGAGGATGGTTCCCGAAATCGATATTTTCTTGCATTGTTTCGCCCGAATAGACCGCTATAAAAAATTTATGTCCACGTGCCATAAAAAGAATAATGATTAGAACTCGCCTGTGATGATGATTTATTAGCAGCATGCATGTAGTATTTTTCTATAATAGAAGGGAAATTATCGTCCAACTTATAGTGCTGAGTTTATGGATTCGGTATAAGTTTTTCTCGATGCATATAATATCTATGTGCAGTAATGCAATATAGTAAACAATTTTAATTTAAATCTCTTCCAATTCTCTACTTTCAATTAAAACCTAAAAATCACTGCATTTTAATAATCTTATGTATTAAGCGTTAGTTAAAAAAAAGTATGAACGTCTGCATGACAGGAACTTATTTTTTCAATCATTTTTTGAGATTTTTTCCAAAAGCAAAGAAAAAAATCTGCATGCTGCGTGGGAACATTTTCATCGCGCGTTGCACACGCAGCTCTAAAATTTTAGCGCGCCTAGAGCGCGCAACTGTTGGTTCTCGCAATTTGCATTCGAAAATATATGTATCTCGTGCATCGCGCTCGACTTTGTATTTACCTCGGTAATTAGGTGATTGTAAATTCTCTTTCGTTAAAGCTCCTTCGGTTTTAACGAACACATTCTCATAATGTATCTCGTGCTTCGCACTCAATTTTGGCAAAAGTGTAAGCTTCTGTACATTTTGTTTAACACTATTATTTTAAATGTATATATTAAATTTATTTGTGTACCTCGGTCTGGTGCTGTTTATTCAGATATTTCAAAATAATGTATAATTATTATTTTTTATGATTACTTTAATACTTGCTCCTTACTTTGAACAAGTTTTTATTCTTAGCTAGACTAAAAATGTAGGGAAGATCACCCTACAGAAGGTAATTATTAATTAGAAATATTAAGCAAATTTAAATAATTAATTTATTGTAATTAATAGTCAAGACACGATATGTGTTAATTTATTACAATGATAATTAGTTATTTGACATATATTTTTGCTTATAATTAAGCATTATCTACTGTAGGATCATTATTTACTTTGAGGTGGTCTCCCCTATCATTTTAATAAATTGTATGACATTATAATTTATAATATGCATTGCTATTGAAGCATGCGTATTTTCCTTGTCTCGCTTTTAAAAATAAAAAAGGGCGCACTATAAATTTAGAAATTGTTATTAAACATTTTATTGTAACTTGTGTCATTTTTTGGTAAAACTGACTTCTTTACACTCAATGTTATTTTTTACGATTTTAAAAAAATGAGCATCCTAGCGTAAAGTGGTTCAAAGGAAATTTGTTGATATAATTTAGGCAAAAAATTTTTGTAAATAAAATTATTTTGTTTTTCATAACAGATACATATTTCTTTTTCAATTACTCAATTTTTCTATTTCGTCTTCTTTTGTATCTTGCATACTTTGACCGCAAAATGAAAATTTTAATTTTCCATTATTTTTAAAACGATCAAAATTTGAATTTTTGATTTTTTCAAAAAAGTTCTTCTTCTCATGACTTTTTTTTTGTATCGTCCGTTCTTTGGAATAAAATGTCAATTGTCGTTTTTTCTTTTTTTATTTTAAAAATTCTTTAACTTTGAGAATTTAATTATTTATTTTCACACCCTTATAAAGTATGCCAAAGGGCAATTTAATCGGATAATTCCTTTTAATGTTACCATGTTAACAGACAATGAGAAATAACAAAGACGACAACGACAGACAGACACCAACGTAAAAACAATGTTTTCTGATCCGAGGTGCCTCAAAGCGTCGTTATTTGATGGAATCCGCGAAAGTCATTTTTCAATAAAATTAATACCTTCTCATCATGATGAGAATGTAACAACTAAGTAAAGTAAAATATATATATATATCACATTAAGAGTACATTTGGCAACCCACTCAGTCAGAATGTAGTAAAAAATGCTGCTTAAAAATTTGTCTACCCCGATAATCGTTTATTTTCAAAATATTCATTTGCTACTTGCTTTGTATGTAATGTGCATGTGAACGGCAAGGGGAAGTCAATAATGTGCCATGCCGTCTAGCATGAAATACGCCGTGTCAAACCATAACCGACTCATACCGCTAGTCAGTTCGCTAAGCCTCGCGGTTCAGTGATACGTCGTCGCTATGGTCAAACGAAGTCCTCTCTAGTGTCCGCTGTCCTATAGTAAATCAAGGATTATGTGAGCTTTGAGAAATTATGCCCTTCCCCAGATCCTATTCATGTTGATTAAATTCCCGTACGAAGATTTTTTTGCGAAATCAAGCCTCGGGGTCATGAATAATTTTTGATAGGACACGCAATTTTTGTTTTATTCGTAAAAAATAACGTTCAAAATTAAAAAATTAAATTTTTCGAAAAACGGCACAAGTTATTAACTAAAATTAACAGACTTGAGTTGTCCATCTCAAAAAGGTCTATACATTTTTTATTCATCATTAATAGATAGGACGATTAGATTTTCTTTCAATCGTAAAAAATATGATTGAAAATAAATTTAAAAAAATAATTGGTGTAAAAACGACACAACACACGAACAAAATTATAAGACAAAAGTTTTAATTACCAAAATTTTTCTTCTAAATTACATCTACATTGAATATAAATAAATTATATTTATGGCAAAACGACACAAGTTGCAGTAAAATGTTTAATAATAATTTTTATTTAAATAGAATGCCCATTTTTTTAATGATAAACATAAGACAGTAAAAATAATTTGTTGCAATACTAATGCATATCATGAATGGTAATAATATAAGTTTATTAAAAAGATATACATTTTTCAGGATGGCTAAGAATACAATTTAATACAAAATCAGAAACAAATATTAAATTAACCATTAAAGTACATGATATAGTTGAACATATACTGATAGAGTTGAGCATAATCTGAAAAAGTTCACATTTTTAACGAAATCAAGTGCGAAGCATGAGATACGTGATGAGAATGTGTTTGTTAAAGCCCAAGGAGGTTTAACTAAAGAGAATTCACAATCACCAAGAAACAGTTGTCGATGCTTAGACTTTTAATTTTAAAAGGATTGTGCATAGATTTGGAGTATATAGAAAAGCTGAGCGCGATGTGAATGCATCATCGAGCGCTAAGCGCGAGAAGAATACATTATCGAGCGCGATGCGCGAGACAAATATATTATCGAGCCTCAGCGCGATAACGAACAGTCGCCCCATTTGGGTTTTAAAATAACTCCCCTAAAGTTTCATTAAAAAATTGCTTCCTCACCCGCATCTATTTTACACGTAAAAATGATGAAAAATCTCACAATTCTGAATATTGTTTCTCTCAAAAAATAATGAGAATTTTGCGATTTTTCATCATTTTCATGTATAAAGTGGATGCGGATGAGGAAGGAATTTTTTGTTTTAATGAAACTTCAGGTTAGTTATTGTGAACCCAAATTACAACTTTTCTACCCGCTTCCAATTATAAATTACAAAAAAAAAGGTCCAGGGGATCTTCCCTAGACCGATGATCCTACAACTTCTACTCTGGTGGAAGAGATTTCCTGTAATTATTCACAAACTTTTCATTCCGATTGAAATAGTTAAAATCAAATTAATTCCAAAATGATACCAATTACCTGCTAATTCGGATTCACGTAAAATGATTTTGTCATCAATCGACAATGATTCTAAATGATTCTGCATTGAAAAAGATGGTTAGCTGGGACAACGATTTAGTTCTTCATATATAATACTGCTATTTCATTGGTTGGTATAACAATTCCGTTATTCGCAGACACCAAATCTGACAACCTAAACAGTTGGTTTAAGTATTTTTCTCAGGGCATTTTCACTAATTTAAAAGAATTTTCTATTATGAAATCCCATGGAGAAAAGACCTCAGAAAGCGGTTTCATGAAAAATATTAAAAAGTTTCTATAAATTATAAGACAATTTTGAAAGCTGGTTTCATGAAGTGGACCCTGAAAGTTTGTTGTCCGCGGTGATCGCCTTTTCCTCCACGATTACCTGTGTATTCTTGCCCGTCCAATGTACAACTATACTACCCTTTACTGGATTCAAAGTGTTCCAGGCCCTCGCAGTTCAATCCCTTATAGAGATATTCCCTTTGTATTTAAACTGACATATTTCTTGGTTATTTTATTGCCTATTTCGCAATTAAAAATGCTAACAGGTTGGCGAAATCCCTGAAATTTTGGCGAGGTTGAGAATTTAATTGTAAATATACGTAGATTCTCAACAATTCCGATTTAAAGTTCAAATTTTCATAATAAACTAATTCCTCTCACGTTCATGTTCTTTTTCTTTAATCATAATGTGCCCCCTAAAGGTTTAAATACATACAGTTTTCCGATAGCGCAATTTGGGACGTGTTCGCGAACGACTGAGCGAGCGATCGAAAGCGTAAGTGCATTCAAGAGAGAGAGAGAGAGAGAGAGAGAGAGAATGCAGCTACATCTTAATCTGCTTAAGCTATTACATAACCATTCGTTACCAATCTTATCGCTTCTAATCAGAAGGATTTCTGTTTCCTTCGTTTTTTATTTTTTTGTACCTCTATTTTGTCATTTTGCCATTTTTTTCTCATCCTTTCTTTTATTCTTTCGGATTCGCTCGTTTAGCCTCCTCCAAGCAACTCCTTCGTCCACTCTTCCCCCAATCGATCCTCTCCTAGAATCTTTACCACATTCGCTTTCCTGGCTTTCTTTATCTCCCTTTCCTCTCCTACATCCTTCCAGCACATGCTCACATGTTACTTCTTCAAATATCTCGTTTGCCAATCTAAATCGTGCTATTTTTTCCATCTTCCCATCCCCTTCCTAAATACTTAGTACTACTTCCTTTCTTATCATCTTATACCATTTATTAAACTTTTATTCCTCAATCATCCCCCACCTTTCTATTAATTGTCTTTCCCTCACCTTTTTTCTGATTTTTCATAGTTTCCTCCAGCCCCGTCTTCTATATCTCTAACATAAAAAAACTCCCTCCTTTTTTCTTCCCATGTGGGTAATTCTACCTCCCTCCCTCTCTTTTTTTCTACATCTATAAAACACTTATTCGCTAACTCCCCTCCTTTCCACCCACTTAACTTTGTCGAATATTTCCGTGTCCTCTTTCCCGCTCTATTTCCATAGTCTTATACCGGCCATACTAGCGTATCAAATAACCACATTCTACATTCCATCTTTATTAAAAATTCTTTTTGCTACTCTCCATACCTGCTTCATTAAAGCTACTGCTTTCTTTATCCTTTCTCTTATATGAGCTTGATAAGCTCAATTTGTTTGCAAGGTATATCCCAGATATATAAACACTTTTACTTCTACTAACTTTATACCTTTCCATCTCCCCGTAAATTCTTTCCTCCTTTCTCCTCGTTTTATAAACATCATTATCTGTAAGACATAAGTAATATAAAATCAGTTTATTTAAAAGAGAGAGTTACATTGTGCGTGTGTACAAGGATATGGTCG
>JAAAKG020135102.1:0-13634 GCA_010014905.2 Druon quercuslanigerum
GGATCCTTTTAGGGCTCCAGTGTGATTGGTGGATCCTTATAGACGGGCTCTCCAGTATGTATCCTCGCGAATTATGAAAAATGCGCAAGCAGGATAGAGAGATCCAAAACAGCGAATGACACCAACGAATCTACTAATCACTTGCCGCGTTTGCGACCGTGTTTAGTAGCGAAGTATTAGGTCATGAGTACCTGTGGGAAATTGCTGGAGAATTCAGAGATCTGCAGTATAGATCTGTAAAGAATAAAGATGCAAAGTACACGATTGTGGCTTATTAAGCTACACAGTAGAGTCCTGCAGTTCTTACAGATACGCAGTACACACTTCGTACATAAGGTCACGCCGCAGATATACACGATGTGCGCAGGGAATGCGCAGTAAACTGTTATGGTAAACTAGGACACACAGTAAAGCCCGGAAAAAGTCAGTGCTGTGCAATCGAGACATATAATGCATATGACTCCCCAGTATATACTACTTAGAGCTATGCATTATACATGTATTGTGTGTAAGGCTGTGCAGTCGCAACCTAAAATATAAAGGGTGCACAGTAGCTATATGCAAAACACACAACTGTGCAACACAGCAGTGTGGCGAAACTTGCTGCGCCGTAGAAACTTGTATTGCTTAGGGTTTTGCAGAGATGCACAGTAGGAATATATAAAGAATAAAACTGCGCATTGCACTTTTGTGGTAAATCATGCTTGTAACTTATGGGTTATAAAGAACAGTAAATAGCAATGATATTCAGGAATAAGAAGTACGCAGTAATGGAACATATAGCTGCGCAGTACGTATGCAGAAGACATAAACCTATGGCAGTATACTTATGTGGCAAATTTGAGAATTCTAGGTACGTATACTGGTGGAATACTGCAAGTTAAGGCGCCTTCCTCTTCTGTTTGAGGGGATGCTAACTTCTACTATACTTTGTGGGTAGCACGGACACCAAACCCAAGAGGTAACGACCTATTGGAATACATCATTACTGCTGGTTTAGATATTCTTAATACGGAAAACACCCCGACGTTTAGTAACTCGGTCAGTTTGGAAGTCATTGACATCACTCTCTGTAACGGTAGTTTGACAGATAATATCAAGAAGTAGCGAGTCTCAGATGAACCCACTCTCTAAAATCACTCATAAAAAGAGTTCGCGCTAGAATGCATTGTGCCCGTCTCCAGCCCTAAATTGGCCAGATATCGAAGAAGAACGGACTGGGATCAGTTTTCCGCGAAACTAAGAAGTGCACTCTCAGAGGTTCAGACGTACCAGTACGGGCAAAACGGGGGATCCTTGGACCTTATTAAGGACAATCAGGGTTGAATATAGGAGTGCAATACGTATGGCAAGGCATAAAAGCTGGACCAACTTTTGCACAGATATCGAGAAAGGAGCAAAGGCGGCTAGACTGGATAAGCGCCTTCTCGAAATCTGGACGCTATTCTCGGCACTCTGAAATTGCCCGGCGGGGGATGCTCAGGGACACTTACGGGGACACCTCAGCTTATCTGATCAAGGCACATTTTCTGTTTTTGTTCCGGCGGCATAAAGGGCTGCCAGCGTAGTTTTTATTCTTATGGTTATCCTTCAACCAACAATTTTCGTACCATTAGCCTCATATATTTTTTACTAAAAACGTTGGAAAGACTTGTGGACAGATATATCCGCGATAACGTCTTGTCAAATAGGCCACTTTATAAGCATCAACACGCATACAGCGCTGGTCACACGACGGTGACGGCCATAAGCACAGCAGTTAACCTATTCGAAGGAGAATTGAAGCTGAAAAGTTTTGCTATTGGAACCTTAATGGACAATGAACAAGCCTTTAAATACACCTCGGGAACCTCAGGAGAGGCGATTAGGGTGGCTATGATCTCGCATGGACTGCCCACATGTTGGCCAATAGGAAACTAACTATAACTAAGGATGATAACAATGTATGTGGTACCGTTGACTCGGGATGTCCGCAGGGAGGTGTTTTATCACACCTAAGGTGGTGCTTCGCTGTAGATGAACTGCTTCATCTGCTCATGAGAGAAGGCCACCACGTTAAATGCTATGCGGACGATATATTGGTTATCGTGCGCGATCAGTATCTGGATGCGCTCTTCGCTTTAATAAAGCAAGCACTAAGAATATTATGTTCTTGTCAATGCGAGCAAGACGGAGGCAGTTTTATTCACAGGAAGGTATAATTGGAGAACCATGAGTACACTGAAACTGGCAGGACAACAACTAAAAATCAAAGGACAAACCAAATATCTATGAGTTATCCTAAATAAGAACCCGTCATAAAACAAGCACATGGAAAACAATTGCACGGGTAGGAACTCTCTGGCTCTGTAGGAGAGCGGTGATCTGGTGGAGCATGGTCGAACTGTGTACTGTGAAGGCTCGGCTGGAAAGGATTAGGGGACTGATTCTAAAAGGCATCCCTGATGCCTCGAAGTCGACACCCAGAAATGAAATGTGTTTCACAATTGCGATGGGGTCCTGTTCTGCAGTTTCACAACCTGAGATTATGGCCATACTCCAGTGCGCCTACAAGGCATGGGAGTATGGCCATAAAAGGAACATTCGTATCTGCTTAGACAGCAGGCCTGCTATCATAACTCTGAATGGAACATCGACCAAGTCACTACTTTGAGGCACTGAACAAGCTAGCGACAGACAACCGAATCACTCTGCTTTGAATCCCTGGACACAGCAGAATCAAGGGCAATGGGATATCAGACAGACTAGCTAAACAAGCAGCAAAAGAAAGTTTTACTGGACATGAGCCAGTTGTAGGCATTTTCAGTAGTGTAGTTGCTCAAGATATCAACACTTGGCTAACCATGGAACATCAAACTGCGTGCAGTTCAGTCTCCGGCTGCAGACAGGCAAAAACACTTATAGGTTCAACATCAAACCCTCACCCAGCGAAGGGATTACTCAAGCTCAAAAGAAAGAAAGTCAAAGTTTGATCTTGCGGTGAAGCTAATTTTAACATTTTGTGAAATTTATCTACTAAAAATTAAAAATAAATAATTAAGCATATTAACCATATTAATAATACTAAATTAAAGTTCAATTAGATTATTATTTATGAAGTTAGAGGACTTTGAATTCTGACACCGGATTTCTTCTAAAATATACATTATAATGAAATTTATGTCACTTAAACTGTAAAATACTATGCCTAAGCAGAACTGATTCACATTGCCGTACATACATTTTATTTTTTTCAAATATTTTCTGCTCTTAATTATTCACATAGTAGGGTCTACTTTATCAGGGGTAGGGTGTTATTAACACATTCATTAAAAGACCGTGGTAAAAAATAAAGTTTGAAATACAGATAAATACTTACTGTACTAAAGAAAACTTCATCTCACCTAACACAATTACAAACCGAAGACAAATATATACCTTCATAATTTATTTTTTATAACCTCTCAACCAGTTTTTCAAACAATGGGCCAGAAAAGCTGAGAGACTTTTGTTCTGATAAGACACCTAAGTAAAAGTTTATTTAGAGCAAGGTTGTAAGGTGTTACCGGCATGAAATCTCTTTAAAATGGTTTTTGTTCCTGAAACTGTGAAATTTGCAAAAATTCTCAATTTACCGGCGATCTAAAACTAAGAGGTTTATTTTTGAATCACATAATGAAAATTCTATTTCTTAAATATAAAATCTGTTTTTTGTTGTTGAAAGTGTAATTTTCATAGAGAGATAGCTCATCACATTCTTTGTGAATATGACGCTCTGTCGTGCCTGAGATACAAATATCTGAAGGGTTTTTTCTCCAATTGGAGGACTTTTATGACATCTCCTGCGAATCAGTGCATACTTTTGTGGCAAAGACAATAGGTTTTACCGCATTGATATAGGCATATATTACTGCTTAAGCTTTTTTCTAATGACTTTAATGACTATGTTGGCCGTAGCACTGCTACTTATAGGGTTTTACATTCCAGGTAGACAGAAAAGAGAGACTTAACATTAACAAAGTCGCACTAAGAGATCTTATCGCTAAGGCGATGACATCAGAAATCGAGCGATAAAGATAAAACAGCAGGTTGTTTCTGCGTCGATGAACTTCGACAATTAGCATCAATCAAATGTAGCTGTATTGTAATATCAAGCAGATAATGATCCAGTATCGCCATATCCGCTAGAAACAGACGCTGAGACTAACCGCGGGCTAGCATCTAGTAGAGGAAGGGTGACGCTTTAAGATCAGGAGAATCATTAACATACAAGTTCCTCTCAAGCCCAAAGATTTTGTTAAACTATTTGACGCTCTTCATGGGGATTTTTCCGAGAAGTCCGACCTCTGGACCATTAATTATATTGTGTACAATGCAGTGAGAACTTTTGCGGTTACCTACCGTAAAACAAGACAAACGGCAGATCATAAGACCAAAAGAGGCATGCATCAACTCAGCACAAAGATAGGCTGAGCAAGACAGTACTCGTTCCGCATTTAGTGTGTGATTGACTAGATAATATGTGGCAGGATTTAGAGAGGAGTTTGTGCAACCTAGCATCAACTGAATGAAGATACAGTGGACATAAATAACTTCAAAGATCTCTGCAGTATACACATGACACCTGAACAGGTATCCCACCCATTACTGCCGAAGAGATGAAATAGTATTTTTATGGTAGCTGCACAAAATGAGGGGATTCTACTGCTTGCGGATTGAACATAAGCTCTCTCTTTTCAAACGGCATGCGTGAACCTAGAAATATAATTTTAGACCTCGCAGTAGGCCAGTGGTATTAAGTTATCAGGTCCATCATCCAAAACAAGAATTCGCAGGCAAAGTCAAGTCTCAGAATTAACAATATTTCAGCAATCTAGACTTATCGAAAAAAGCAGCTGTGCAAAAATCTCTGTTTTGAAACGCAATAAAGTAACCAAGAAGAGCGTTAGGTAGTACGCCTTCTTATGAAAGAAGAATTTTTCGAGTATTTTGGCAAATCATTACCTAGAATTTTATCTGCGCTCGGTAGAGTTGAATGACGACTTGCTAAGAATTCTAATTTAGCCAAAAATTACGAAGAGTTTTTTGACGTTTGCAAAACACTCGGTGATATGCGACGAATTTTGATAGAATTTAAATAGATTCTTTTTAGTTTTACACCATTCTTTTTGCCTCATGATCTTGTCATTCGAGATTCCAATAGCACTATTCCCGTTCGATTAAATTTTAATGAATCTTGTTCCGTGTTTTATGCGAAATCCTTTGAGTATTTACTTATGGTAGATGAAAAACTTCTGTCAAGCTACGATCTCGAAAAGACCGTTTTGAAAAAATGGCGGATATTAGTCAAATATTTCGTCTAATTCTAGTAAAGCTGAAAGATATAGAGTTGCATAAAAGAAATATTTGTCTGCGGGCCTTCTAGAAAATTGCATAAATCGAAATTGCCTACCTTTACCTATGGAATCCCATCTTTTTTTAGTGACCCAATCTTGTTGATTCATTTTTTTCCTATCTTGTATAGTTTGGCCTCAAGATGGAATTTTTTATTAATTTTTGTGTGATCGAATTTTAAATTTTTTAAGCTTCAAATGAAATTTCAGAATTTTTTATGATAATCTTGTAGGGTTAAAAAAATCTTTTACTTCACTTTTTTTCATTTTGGGCTTGGTATGCCTCAGTATGTGCATTTTCGTTTTATTTTATTTATTTTGTTAATTTTTAAAATGCTATAATTCTGATAATTTTTTTATCCGACAAATGATTTAGCATCATTTGTTCAAGTTTTTATGTACTATGAATAG
Source organism: Druon quercuslanigerum (assembly GCA_010014905.2). Taxonomy (NCBI): domain Eukaryota; kingdom Metazoa; phylum Arthropoda; class Insecta; order Hymenoptera; family Cynipidae; genus Druon; species Druon quercuslanigerum. The sequence goes on from JAAAKG020135102.1 coordinate 5,784, forward strand.
CCGTACATAGAATTTTTAGATCTTGAAAAAAGTTGTCTTAAAAATTTCGAAAATGCTCTAACCTTTTGAAATTTCATCCAGCATAGATATAAAGTTATCGTGCCTACAGGCAACAAAAAGACTACAAATGAAAGGCTACAGACAGAATGACACAAGCCCTTGTAAATATAGTTTTTCCTAAATCAGGGGATTTCAAAACTTGGAAATTCGATCAAAATCAACAAAGTTAAATTTTTATAAACTAATACCTTTTACTTATAATGTGAATGATTTTACCGATTTCACAATGTACCTCTCAATTCTCGGCACAATATAACAACAACATAACAAAAATAAGGATGAGGAAAAGTCCCTGCCCAAAAAAATTAAATCTTTAACGAAGAGCATTGGACAGAAAAAGCTCTAATAGATTATATATATTCAGACCCATTTTATAACGCAGCTTTCACCTGCTTTAGCAGCATAGCAAAAATAAAAATAAATTAACCGGTCTTAAAAGATGATTTTTTTTATTGATTTTTTTTACGATTGAAGTTTTCGTCGTCGATAATTAATTGTATGCTGTTGTGAGATTCCAAACATGCATTTTAAGACCGGTGCTAATAGATATACTTTATTGGGATGAATGGGACTAAATAGTTCGCCTATAGTAAGGCTGAAATCCTTGGGTGTTGTTTAAATCACACAATGCAGCATTTAATTTAAACCAGTTTGTCAGGTCTTAAAATTAGTAATAATACAAAATTCATTTTCTCAGACTTCGCGCAGACTTCGAGCATGATTTGAACCTGCATATAATTCCTGAGTACAAGGAAATTTTATTTTGTTCTTTGCTTCATATTATATTTCTATAAGCATTTGAAAATGAATGATTGTTGCTTTTCAAAAGATACAGCAATTGAGAAAGCATATCTTTTTGACTTACCCAGTCAATCAAGGATCATTATTCGGAAAGCAGTCAACATTATTTAATACATTTTCTTGAAAAATTTGGACATTTTCACGGTTTAGGAATATTTTCAACATTTTCGAAATGACAATTTCATAACTCGTTATTTTTAAAAACATTATTTTTAAATAATGAGATAAAGTTGAAGTAAGAATATGCATTTCTAAAGTTTTTTTCAATTAAGACTTTCTGCACGTACTCTGTTTAAATGTATGGACAAGAACGGAATAATTGATATCACTTGCTTTACTCTACGTACAACCATTTCATGAGTTATTGGGGGAAGAAGGCAGCGTTACTGCATGTTTTTGAATATTTATGGTTTTTGTAAATCATACTGCTCAATTCAATAGAAAATTATTATTTCAGGGACCCCGAATTCTTTGCTTTTTGAGTATTTTGTGAGTACTTAGTGAATATTGTAATTTTGACTTCTTATTCTTTATTGACAAATGTGCAAACATTATGCTTTAACGTTAATTGCAAAGATTAGATTTTATGAAATGTAAATATATTGCTTGAAGTTGGTGGAAAATATCGGCATCATTTTGTTTTTTAGGATGTTTAGTTGAGTAAAAAAGTTCGCATATTTTGCGTTATTTTAGATGCTACTTCAAAAATAGCAACAACAAAAAATAAAGAAAATCATTTGTCCGAATAAATCGTAAAATTTCGAAATGTATCATTTTAATTTTAAGCTCTGGGAGGTAAATATATAAATAAAATGTTGTAAAGATTATTTAGAATCAATGGTTAATTAATTCCTAAATTCAAAAAAACATCATTTCATAAATTGTAACTTTATATATAGCTACTTAGAATTGGTATCAGGTTAATTGACACATTAAAAATATTCAGAAAACAGTTTTATCTGCTCTTTTAAAACATCAATCTTCTATCCATAATTTATTTGTTTAAATTTTATCACCCTAATGACTTATTTTAGATTATTATAAAAAACGAATTTCTTTTTTATTCCAGATACGGTCATTACAGTACTTACTTTTAGCACTTTTCCAAACAAATAACTTTTATTCGTAAATTTCGTAATAGTAAATTTGTTTCATGTTGTTTAAAGATACTAAGTAAATTTTTTTTATTAAACATTAGAGTTTACAAGGTTAGGATAATATTACTTTTTATTTTATCCACCTTGAAATCGAATTTTACCAAAAATTTAATATTTAGTATCTCTACATCAAAGTTTGTGCAGACAGATTTTATTTGTTTAGAAAAATTTTTTATTAAATTTCGAATCGAAAATTGCAGATATAGTGTTTTTTGTAAAATATTAGTAGAAGTGCTTGTCGAATAATTATTAAGCAACTTTGTACTACTTCTTTAGAAAGAAAAATAATAATTCAGGTTTCAATAGTAACGTTTAAATAAATTTACTGAGTTTTTGAGAGTGTTTGGTGAAAAAATGGTAACATTTAAAATTATTATTTTGACATTTTTTGAAATATTCATTTAAACAGATTCAAACAAGAAGCATTAAAAGTTGCAAGTTTCTTAAAACTCTATTGTTGCAGGTAGTATTAAAATGTATGAGCCATTGAGTGATAATTTTGACCTTTTCCTATCAAATTCCATTTTAATATCTGCAATAGTTCGAACTTTACAGAAAATGGTAGCGCAATAATGTAAAGTATGCAATTAAAAAATCTGTTATTGCCACTGAATTTTTTTATATTCATTTCATAAATGTAGATGAATATAAAACATTTTTTATATTACTAACGCAAACAGTAATGCCATTCGATACGACACTACCATGTTTTAGTATCGGACAAAACGGCCAGATGGTCACTTCTCACGAAACAACAGTCAGTATTTAAGAACTGCAATTTATTTATTGAAATAAAATTTATTGAAATAAAATTCGATTGATCATTAGATCCGCATCTTTAATTTGTAAGAATTAATTGTTTCTAAAATAATCAAAACTTTGACGTTCCGCCGTGGTCATCGAAGCTTTTTAAATGCAAATTTTAATATTTCTCTCATATTCAATCCAAGAGTTTAATTCTCGATTTTACTACAGCTAAAGTAGTGTTGAATGACCTATATTTTTGAAATTAGTTTTAGTCCTTAATATTTACTTCTGTTAATTCCGAGAGTAAAGACTTCATTTTTCTTGCTATTGTTAAAAAAATTATACGCCACCTAAATTATTAGGAACAGTTTTAGGAGCCGCAAACTTAATTCACAAAAATGTATAATCTTTTTTTCGAGAAATAGTAATAAAGTATGCGAGAAAAAAAACCTCATTACGAAATCGTATAAGAGTGTTCATATATCTTGGTAGAAATTGAGCCCAAATCATAAAAATAGTTCACCTTAGAATAACTCTAAGAATTTTAAATATTTCAAAGTTACCTTACCAATTTAAAGATCTGAAATATAATCAGAAATTTCAAAATACATTTAAACCGTACAAAAGAAAGAGTGTGACAGCTTTGAGCTGTTGCAAATGATCAGTTGGTAAACGTGTTATTTCCTTGCGTGCATGGAAAAATATTACGGCCAATCAATCCAACGAAGAATTCATGAGAGCAATTATATCGATGACGAGTAGTGTATACACTACTAAAATTTGCACCTACTTGCTTTCTATCGTCAATTGTCACAACATGTTTGATTTTTCCGTGATTAAAAAGCAAATGATCTAAGTTTAAAAGTTTTATACAAAACTCTCTTGAATTTTCTCAAAAAATCTTTTTGCCAAAATAATTCGCACTTTTTGATAGACAGCGAAGCCTTTTCACTACATATCCGGCTCAGAGGACCATGCTGGGAAATTTAGAATATTTTTTATAAGTGTTTGAATTAGAGTTCGCCGGATTCTTGCAAAGTGAATGAAAACTCAGTATGCGAAACTACTGTCAGTTTATAAATACAAATTTAATTCCGGCAGACTAATACCTCCTTAATCATACTCAACTATCACTCGATCACTAAAGAAACAAAACTTTTCAACCGATAAACTCACGGTGCTAAATTGAGGGAACTACAAGTTTTGAAGCTGTTCGTAAACACATATTACTTCATAATTTGGTGAAGTGCCTGAACTGGCATCATTTTGATAAGACCACTGCTGACAATAATTGAAAAGTTTTACTAGTATACATATGAGATCAAGTATGCTATCTGAAAGAAGCATCGTTATCTGATCCTCTCTTGTATGCATTTAAACTTAATTTCTTGAAAAAATTATAAAACTTCAAATACTTAGGGCAAGATTATAAATATTTAAAATTATAGTCACTGATCCTAATTACATCATTATCTCTGCTGGCATAGTTAGACGTCTATTCTGCCCTACAAGGTCACAAAATCACAAAATACAAGAGAAGAATGACGCAAACTACTTTGCGACTCTTTTGTCTGGCAAAAGCAGTCGAGGAGGCTTCTTGGTACCAAATCAAAACGTAGCATACGCTGTACGTAAAGTCTCAAGTTGTACATGTGTCGATTCGAGCAAAGATGTTCAAGCGAAGAAAGCCGCAAGCGACATCGGTTAAACTCGGCAAGTAGCTGGTCATTCGGAATAGTTCAAAGACGCAGCACAACGTGGTATCCAGTGGTCACCGGCGTCGACTTAAAGAAAGTGAAATTAAATTTCGAAATTAAATAATATTTATCAAACTATAACTATATTTTTTCTTTGTTTTACCAAAGACTATTGAGCTTGCTTTTAATCAACAGAAAATTATCTGTTACAACATAAAAAACGTATTTGCAGTAAATTTATTTATGCTAAAAATTAGTTATAAAATTAAGAGCAAATCTAAAGAAGTTGCAGCCCTCTCACCATGCACCGCATGGCGTTTGCGGCTTTCTTTTGCTGTACCGAGGGCCGACGCTCGATAACTTTACAGCGAAACACGCCGCAAGTGACTTTGCGTCTTTCTTATCTGGGATTTCATTCTTAAAAAAGACGCAAGTGCATTATTTTTTTATAGAAATTGTTTGGATAATACATTTTTTATTGTAATATCAGAAAGGGCATATGCGTTTTACCAAAAATGGGTACTTGCGTTATGGAATATGTGTTCCTACACTAAAGTTCTGAGCGCAAATGTTTTTATTGATCATCTCCGTTCGACACAGAGTGAACGTAAATACTTTTTAAATTTGCACGGCATTGTTATAGGGTCTAAATAAAGTGCTTGCACACATTATGAACTAGCTAAAGATTAGTGACAGATAGTTTTATTAATAGATTTAATGCTTAGACGATGATTCATTTGGATAAAAGAGGTAGTTCGGGTTCCAATCGTGTACAAAACTACTAATTTTTCCGACGAAAAATCTCTTTTACCGCATAGTTTTATTGTTGATTTTTTAGTATACCAGAAATTCATGAACACTCTAAATATTTCATTATATGTAAAATTTCAAAAAGCGACTACGACATAATAAATTAGGACATTCTAAAAAATCTCTGTTGCAATAAAAAACGTGCAGAGTAATTGCCTGTACTGGAAATAAGAAAATAGTTCTACTAACATTGCTAGCATAAATTCAATCTAGAGTTTTCATTTCGCCAACAGACGTAAAATAATTGACATACCTAGTGTATCAGTAATGAAGAAAAGTAGGGCACCCATGATTCTGTATTTCTGGGTGGGACATTTTCTTCTTCTGGGTCAAAATGATATTATTATATAACTAGTAGAAGTAATATTCCATTTTAAATAGAAAATTAAAGCATCGCTGCTCTCCTCACACATGCGCCGCTTACGGTAATATATTAAGAAACTAAATTTGAAATTACTCAATGCTTATAAGTCTCGTTAATAAACGATTTTTCCTTCTGCGGTCTACGATATCACTTTGTTGACAACTCTGTCTGTAGAAGTGTGAAGGTAATCTCGAAAATTTGCATGGACGTAGTTTTCTTTAACCACTTTTTACTCAGTTTTATTCTGCAAAAATAAATATAATAATAAATCATATAATAATTGCATTTAATTAATTAATTATTGAGGTAATTATTTTATGTAATTATTTTTATTATTATATTCTTCCCAGTATGTTATCTTCCTACCCCAAAACTTCTCTAAATCATAGATTTACCATAGGATGCAGCAACCACAGAAGTATTAAATCGTATTAAGTTTTTCAGTTGTTCGACATATTGTGGAACTGTAAGAAATGGAACTGTCTTTTCTTTTGCTCTTTTTTATTCAACTGTTTCCTCTATTGGGCCCACAAAATAAAAAATAGCTGGTAAACATCCCCTGATCTCTGTTGAAAAAGCAATACGCCCTTATTATCTATTTATAGAATGTTTTTAAACTTTCATCAACATACTTTGAAGTCGAACAAATAACAAACTCAAAAAGATTCTTCGTGAAATGGTCTTTAAAAGAACCTTTCAAAAGCAGGTTGTTTACATTATCTTGTTTAGAGAAATCTAGATCATCACGAAAAATCACTAAGGCTCCAAATTCTTACCAAATTTTTTTATGATAGTAAAACAGAGTTTTTGAATTTTTAGCTGCTGAAGCGATGTGTATGTCCTTTACTCCCCGAGCACCTAAAATGTTTACTAACTCTAGGCCAAAAGCACTTGAATCATCTATTTTCCAGTAGGGTCTTTTATATGAGAAGGAAAAGCGAGAAGTGACAAGCGCTACTTTTGTCGAGTTTTCTGGTTGATCTTCAACAACATTTAAAAAAAAATGCTAGGTTTATATTACCATAAGTAATTTAATAAAACAAAGCCAGTTTTAGAACTGCAAGAATTGTATATGCTTACCTTTTTAGAATTTCGTTTTGCACTATCTTTAAAAGCTTTTCGAAGGGCCTCTTTTGAAGATAAATTTGAGAGTAAAGGTATGACAATACCTCTATTGATTTCATATTGGACCAAAGCAACCAATCTCCGTTTTGTGATTTCATCAGCATCCACTAAATTTTTCGGAATAACTGATTGAAGAACAACTTCCTTAAGAAAAATTCTCATTCACACAGATTCACAAGTAGCCTTCAATAGATTTGCAAGAATAATGATACGAGATATATAATTTATTTTAAATAAAAAGAAAAGTGTGTGTCTGTGTGCGTCTGTGTGTTTCTTAACAGTTAACTAGATCAATATGAATTTATGCTGACATCCCCTAATAATATAAACCTAAATGGGATCCAGTTAGCAAAAGTTTCAGAAACTTCGGCTTTCGGGAAATACACCCGGGGGGGAGGGTACTACAGGGGGGAGTGGTTAAGGGGGGCTGTGTTGGTTTTATATAAGATAATTGTGAAATCATAAGAACAATCCTTTAATTCACCTCGCCCCGTCCTCCCCCTATCTGGGTGCCAAAAATCTTAAAATATCAAATCGTCATTTAACGACCTTTAGGTGTCTCTTACTCTAATTCTAAGGACTTTTAGGATCTAGTTCTTATAAGAACTTTTGTTCAGGACACATCAAACAATACATTACACCTGGTTTCAACTTAAACGACGGTATAATTTAATCACTGTATTTTATGCGAGGTCCTTTATATTTTTTCCTGAACTTTAAAATAAATTTTTTACAAAACTCCCTAACATAACAGAGTAAATCATTTTATTAACCCACATTAACGTTTATATTAGCCTATTCAGCAATATTTCATATTTTAAAATATTCTAAATACCTCTTTGAAACATCACTGTCAATTCAAAAACTTCATTTTCAATGATTTTTTGGATTTGATAAATTACCGCATTATCGAATATTATTGTTTGGCCTCGCTTGGTTAGCGGAAAGTAGATGACACTATCTGACAGAGATTTTTTTACAATAGCCTGCAGGTAGCCATAAGGTGAAATTGCAATGACAATTGCATTGTCTGGTATCATTTTAGCTGTCTTGGCAAATAAAAATTGAACTTAAAAGAGTATATGTATGG